>JAJOZX010010383.1:0-87500 GCA_023014485.1 Bathynomus jamesi
CACAGCGTGTCCGAAAAACCACTGTGCAATGGCCTAGGCTTCGCTTGAAGAATCGCACAGTGACCTAGGCTACCTAGGCTCCCTACGCTCGCTTGAAAGTGCACGGTGACCTAGGCTTCCTAGGCTTCGCTTCATTATTTTACTTCCTTGCGCAAACATATTTTTGATAGCCTCCACTAAAACCATTAATGTATCAACTTCGTAAAAGAAATTTAATGAAATTTCCAGAATCGACAGATAAATAGTTGTTAAATAAAACATTTTTTGCAGGACCCAAAAAATCTCTAATAGTTTTTGAGTTATATTAATTCAAAGTAACGGTTACTTTTTTGTGGGACACCCGGTTATAATATTTATATATAGATATATATATATATATATATATATATATATTATATACAAAAAAAAATATAAATATATATAATATAATATATATATATATTTTTTTTTAATTGGGGTTGTTTAAACCTCCTTCGCAACATCTAAGGTCATATGACGGAGCGGACCTACAGCTTTACGTGGGATCCGAACCACGGGTCGCTACATAATCTGAGCGCAGAGGACGGTCTCCCATCCAATTACTACCCAGACCCCTGTCGCTTAACTTCGCTGATCTCCGAGAAGCGGTGTTACGACATCGGCCACTACGTAGCCCACACACACACACACATTATATATATATATATATATATATATATAATATATAATATATATATATAATATATATATTATATATATGTTTTCGTTATTTCTCTTACTCGTGTGCAAAACACTCCTCTATACTTACGTAGTTTCTATACATTAATATACTGCGTGGTCATTGCAGTTAAATGTACATATTCACGATTTGCGAGGGTGCCCTCTCAAGGCATTGGTTTCTGCCCTATGTAGGAGAATTACGACTTCTGACTGATCGAGGCCCGTGGTGTAGTGGATAGCATATCTGACCGGCAATCGGAAGATCCTGGGTTCGATTCCCGGGCGGTTACCTCATTTTTCATTTGTTCGTTATTTCTCTTCCTCGTGTGCAGAACACTCCTCTATACTTACGTCGTTTCTGTACATATATATATATATATATAGCAACTTGTAAATATTGCTAAACAATGAAAATCACCTATTTATTATATATGCAAAATTTACAATCTTAAAATGGCTGCAATCATAAACCATATAAATTAGATGTTAAAAGTTTCCAATATACAAGTTGTCCCAGAAATCTGGACATATATATATATATATATATTTTATACATATTTTCAGATCGGCTCTTTGTCTTAAATAATGCATTTATATATTTCCCATAGCATTTATATCGTTGCTTAGGCATGAAATAACACACACGCAAAATTTTATGACTCTAGGCTAGGGTTTAAAAATACGTTTTTGACTACTAAAATATGATTTTCATCGCTCTGCCGGGGGCGGAAGATGATTACCTATTAAGCTAAGATTTTGCAGAGGCTATTTTCTCATGCATGCGCAAGTTTTTGTCTCTATTAGAATATGGAAATCGAAAAAAATGTAAAATCGATCCACCCTAATGCCGAGTCTTCTCTCTCAATAACAAAAACCTTAATTTTATTTACTTTCACCTTCAATAATCTCCTTTCACACAAGTCAACAAACTTTTGTGTTAATTCATTCTCTAACTCACCCAGAAGCACCACATCATCAGCATACATCATGTAGATGCAAAAACTGCCACTCATTCTCTTCCAAATTCAGATTTACTTGACTCTAGCATTCTTGCTTTCATGTGATGCATTACCCTATCTGTATACAAACAAAACTGTCATGCTAATATTATACAGCCCTCTCTTACTCCAACATTAGTAATGAATGTCACAACTTGCCTTTAACTCTTACACAAGCACTACTACTCTCAAAAACTTCACTATATTTAATTTACCACTGATACCATACAATTTAAGCACTTGCTACAAAGATGATCTATTCACTCACTTTAACATTGGGGTTCTCTAACTTGATAAACAGCATATATGCCTTTATCTTCCTCATTTAATTTTTCAATTGGCTTTCTCATTGCACAAGCTTTATGAACACATCTTCTGTCTTCCCTAAATTCACCTTCCTCATCTCCAACCAAAAGATTGGTTCTTTTTTACTCTATCAACACTTATGTACATTTTTCCAGCTACACTTGAAAGACTTGCATTTTTACATTAGTTTCTTTAAAATTCGTTTTTATAGAATGGTAAACTAGAGCTTTTGTCCAACTGTTTGGAATACTCCCACCCTCCTACACTTTCTGGCTATCTTCCATGCACTTTTCTACCTCCTCATTTTACCATTTCACTAAACACAATTCCTGTCACTTTAGCTTGTGTACTGCTTGTTCAACTTCCTCAAATTTAATGCACATTGAAGTTTATATCAACGCAAGTAAGACACCAAACAAACTGCATTCAAATACGCTGCCTGTTCATTTACTTAACCTACCAGCTTACTAAAATACTCTTAAATCTCTCGCGTATTTATTTATTTTGTATGAACACTGCCATTCTTACATACATATTGCCGATCATTCCATAGGACTGGCTTTTGCATTTACTAACTTCTTTTCAGAATAACTTTTTACTTTACCCATCATTTATCTAAATCAATTCTCTTTTAACAACTGGTTTAACATTCTTATTGCATTCTTTGTACAGTACAACACATTACACTATTTTTCATCGTTCCCAGCTGAATTTGGAGAACCTTTTTCTTTAAGTTCTTCTTTCATTACATTCCACCATGCAGTCCCTTCCTTTCATTCCTTTACATACATATCTGTATACACCAGATGTCCATCACAAAAGGCATTGCTTATATTCCAGTGATTAAGTCCATGAAGATAAAGATGATTATTCTACATTTCAGCATTATCTCCTGTGGTACAACTCATTCTGCAGTCCTCTCTTAATGTTAAGTAAAAATGTTATAATTGCAAAGCTTAACAATAAGGAATGGTTCTCACCTGGAGGTTGAACTCTGGCCTTTGTGGTCTTCTCTTCTGTTACCTTGTTTTCTGTTTCTGTTTTAGTTTCTATAGGCGTCGTCGTCTTGTTTTCCATTTTTTGTAAAGAGCGAGATGAGGAAGAACCCTGCGATGAAGACTGAGATGAAGATGATGACGGAGGAGCAAGGAGCTTTGCAGCTTCTTCCATTATATTATTGGCTTCAAAGATGAGAGGAGCTACTTCACTCGGTAGTTCCATTGGTAAATCATTTGTCTGTTCGGGATTTCTCATGGATTCCAAAGTTTCGTTTCCTCGTGCAATATTTCTTGAAGGCTCAGGTGCTTCGGGTAATTCTCCTTCAGTGTCAGCAATATTGGTTTCAATGTTCAGCTCTTCCGCAACTGGGGTACTGGGGGTGGATTCCATGGCTTCATTCGCTTCCTCTACATCCATTATTTGAGGGGAGAAAGAGCTCTCTATTTGTGTTGTTGGTGTCGAGGATCTCAATGGTGGGGAGGCTCTCAAAATATTTGGTAAGGGAGGCAGAGAACTAGGTGAGGAAGTAGGAGTGTAGACATTATTATTTGGAAGTGAAGGGAATGCATTGGGAGTTGTTTCTTCAGAAGCATTTCGCGGCTGTGATGACGTTTCTGACTGCGTAGATGAGGATTCAGGCAGAAGCAACCCTCGTTGACTCTCTAATCCCACTCCAGAACTGGGCTGTGGAACAGCTGGAGATGATGACTCATACGCAGCCATCTTCCTTGCCTGCAAGGTAATATCTTCACAGCCATGAATAGTATTCTTTGTCTCTTCTTCCATTATCAATAAAATGGCGTCAATGCATGCTTCTACAGAAAAGAAAGGCTGACCTGCTTCCATAACTTTTCTTTCTAATGCCATTTTCACAACTTGTTTTGCAAAACCCATTTTTAACACGTGTATCATTATTTCAAGTTCCATCAGTTTTTCCACTTCTTCATCAGTAAGTTCAAAATGTACCTTCCTGGAGGTAGATGCACCACTAGAAGATTGTTTGTTTCTCAATGGAATGTATGGAGGTCTTTCCCTTCTGACCTGCAATGAGATAAGATTACATTGGTAAAATAGAAAAGCACAAAAATACTAGGGCTGTACCAGACTCAAGATTTCTGGGTCCGGCCAGACCCGGACTTTTTGGTAAAGTCCGGCTGGACTTGATACTTTTTTACAAATTTCAAATAAAATTATTTCATGTTTTAATGGTTATTCAGTTCCTTTAACAATACACCTGGTTTTTCAGTATATCCCCTCTACTCACCATTGGGAGGTGAGTGTGACAATACATTAGTTTCTATTTTTGTTTCACAAGTATTTTATTATCTTTTATAAATTTAGAAAATGATTAATTAATTAATGGTATCAGAAATAGTGATACTTAGATATCGATACCACCCATCCCTATAATTTAGCCATAGGTTTATTATTCAATATTTTTTAAATTTATTTTCAGGCCAGTATCAAACTTCACCACAGCTTTAATTATTATAAATTGCATCAATGCATTTAAACCATATTTTAGCCATCATTTATGCATCATTTAATTTATCAAAATTAAAGAAATAAACTAAAAACAATGTCATCCTTTATTTGGAACTATTTCACAGTTAAAGATGAGAGTTATGCAGAATGCAAATGCCAAATTGTGCCATGCTAAAATAAAGAGAGGTTCCACACCAAAAGCATATAGTACTGTCTGTACCACTCCACTCCACACATGTAAAAACGAAACACAACAGTGTCTACAAGAGTGCCCAAGAAGAATCTGAGAATGCACCAAATCCTGCAGAAGTACCAAAACCTGCTCCTAAAGAAAGGAAATTAAAGGCTTTAAAGAAGCAGACTACTTTATTTGAAAGTTTCTCAGCAAAACTACTTTGGAAAATTGATGATGAAAAGTCAGAGATTATACATCAAAAAATTATGAACATGATAGCCATGGACAACCAGCCTTTTACTCTTACAGAGAATCAAGGATTTATAGAACTAATAGCACACCTCCAGCCCAAATACTTTATATCATGCTGGAAATATTTTACTGAAACCATGCTACCATTGTCATACAAAAAGTTGCAAGGAGCAGTGTTAAATGAGCTGTCCATGGCCCAATACCTTAGTTTTACAACAGATATATGGAGCAACCAACACACTCAAGAATTGTTTATATCTCTGACTGCTCATTGGATAACAAATGAATTAGAAAAGCGAGATTGTGTTCTTCATTGTAAGCATTTTCCAGGGTCACATACAGGTATTAATATTGCTACAGCCTTTCAATCTATGCTGACTGAATGGCAAATTATTGAACCAGAAAGAGTTCATATCATTCGAGATGCTGCCTATAACATGCAGCTTGGCATAGACATGACAAGCTCTGTAAGCATATCATGTTTTATACATCAATTACAGCTTGTAATAAAGGAAGCCTTATTTTCCCAACATTCTGTAAGTGACCTCATTAGCAAGTCAAAGAGTATTTCTACTCATTTTAACCATTCAATGCTGGGTTGCAATGAACTGAGAAAACTACAAAAAGAAATTGACCCCAAGCTTAGCAAAACATTACTTCCAATCCAAGATGTTCGAACGAGGTGGAACAGCACTTATTTGATGTTACAAAGGATGGAAACCCTTAAAAGATGCTTGCAGCTTTATACCACTGAGCATGCAAATATTCCATCACTGACTGCCAATGAATGGCAGTTATTAGACAGAAAACATCAGTAAATCTAAGTCAATGTTGTCATCTGTAATAGCACATGTCAGAGCACTACACAGGTTTCTTTCAAGTGAACAAGAGGAGGACAGTGGAGTTAAGACAATGAAAGAGGAGCTGAAGCGAGCTATGGAAAAGCAATTCATAAACAAGGAGAGAAAAGGATTAAATAATGTTTATGATAGTCGTGAATATGTTATTAGTACTACCATAGATCCAAGGTACAAGCTTAGTATGTTTTCTGATACTGAACTGAAAGATAAAGCTTTTAAATGGTTGTTATCAGAAGTTAAAGAAATTGTGCTAAACATGCAAAGCAAAAGTGAAGACGCATCTAACTCTGATAATGATAAATCTTCATCATCATCAAGTACATCACTTTCTCCATCTCAAAATCTTGCTGGACCATCATCATCAATGACAGCTCTAAAATCAGACATTGCTAGTGACTTCCTCAGCTGTTATTTAATTGAATGCGAGTCAGATGAAAGTGTGGATTCATGGCAAAAAAAGAAAGTCATCAGCTGAAGATAAGGAAAAAGCAACAGAAGAGAGCCTAAGAAAGGAGATTAACATGTATTTTGCTGGAAAAATGCTATCAATATTGTCTAAAGGTAATGATGATGATGTATTGAGCTGGTGGAAGGAAAATAAGCAACAGTTTCCACACCTAAGCATAGTTGCAAAAGAATATCTGTCCACACCTGCATCATCAGTATATTCTGAGCGATTTTTCTCAGAAGCAGGAAATGTTTTTGAAGAAAAGCGTGCAAGCTTACTGCCAAATACCAGGGAACAACAACTTTTTCTGCACCACAATATTCCCAAATTTCTGGAGTTCTTAACTAGAATATGCTATAGTATGTACGATGTATGATAATACTATATAGGTGGAATTAAAAGTCTTTTTCCGAGTTTTGAGTTTTAAATTTATATACGCTACAAAGGAATTTCATCAATGAAGTACTTTTTATAAGGACAAATTTTTATCAAGTACCATTTTTTTGTATTGTTAATTTTGTAGGAAATACTTTAATACTGTATAGGAGGAATTAAAAGTTTTTCTCTGAGTTTTGTATACTTTTGAATTGTAAATTTATAAACAAGAGAGCTACAATTATACTTTAATAATTTCATCAATGAAGTACGTTTTATAAAGAAAAATTTTTACAAGTACTAATTTTTTGTATTTATAATTTTGTATGAAATATTTTAAAGAAAAAAGTCAGAAAATCATAAGGCAGCCAGACATTATATGTATATCACAAAAATAAAAGAAATACCAGTACATTTTGTTTTATGATTTAATACCAGTACATTTTGTCCTATGATTTACTAAACCTAAGCCATCTGACAATTCCCTTGGCAAAGATGAAATGGTACTCCTTTTGAGAAATTTTAAACGTACACTGTATGATCTATATTGTGATGTTTAGTGAAAACAAGTATTTGGATTTGGAACAAAGAAAATATCACTGAGCTTTTAAGGACAAAATTCAATAAAAGTGGGAAGTCCGGCCGGACTTGCCCTTAAGTCCAGCCAGACCCGGACTGAGACTCAGATCCAGAGTCCAGCCACTCTGGATCTGGTACAACCCTAAAAAATACTTTTAAAAAACAAATTGTTTTATTTAACCAACATTTTAACTCTACTTTAATTAATGTACACTAATTTTGTATTCATCTTTTATGTTGGTAAGAATACAAGCCCCTGAAAACATTTTCAAAAGCAGAGTACCATCTGTGGATACCATGGCACAATGCGCTTACCTCATCACTGATTTATAATTGAGAGAATACGTGCGTTTACAATGATGGATGGACGAGTAATGTCAATTTATACTTTCATGGATGATAGTCATCTTCATCCATGAATGAGTGTTCTATTGTACACATTATTTCCCATAATGATTAAGTATGGGATGAATCATTTGATGATTAGACATCCTTCATGAAATTGAAAAAAAAATTGAGCCTGCTGAATTAGTTAGTGATGAATGAATGAGCTGATGAATTAGTAAATTTGTTTTCACTGCTCAAATCTGTCATGTAATACCTTAAAATTTTTGTGAATTTAAATAATTGTCTTGTCAGTTTCAAGAAAGCATC
This sequence comes from Bathynomus jamesi, assembly GCA_023014485.1. NCBI lineage: Eukaryota > Metazoa > Arthropoda > Malacostraca > Isopoda > Cirolanidae > Bathynomus > Bathynomus jamesi. The sequence continues at coordinate 7,831 of JAJOZX010010383.1, forward strand.
TTTAGTTCTCAGACTTCACATAACCAGGCAGCTGTTTTTCTAATGCAGGAAGGAGGGGCCAAGGGCAAATGCCCGGAATCCCCCCACCCCTCCCCAAGACACTGCCTTTGAAAGACTGAAGGTCATAGACAGGGGGAAAGATGAATTGAGGATACGAAAGATTGAAAATATGGATTAACCTATGCATTAGACAATTGGACAGAAAAGGGATGAGAATGAGTCAAAAGTCTGGTACTGCAATCTCTCCTTAGAAGAGAAGGTATGCAGTTAAAAGAATTCAGAAGAGCAGTCCCCATTATAATAGTGATAGTAGAGAGAGAGTGAGGTAACATTGTGGTGAAGAATGAGGGATGAGAAGAATGAGTCAGTAAGAAGCAAGGAACTGATAAAATGAAAAGCCTTTGATTCCATCTGGTCAAGTAGAATTGTGGGGGTTGAGCTACCCCACACAAAAGTGTAATCCATACAGGGGGAACAACCCCTGTAGAGAGAGAGCAATTGAGTTGGGGTGAAGAAACTGCAGAGCCAGTACAACACACCTAACCTCTTAAGAGCTGTTTTAGAGAGAGAGAGAGTATACGTGATCTTTCCAGGAAAGCTCACAAGAAAAGAAAATGCCAACAATGTCAAAAGAGGAGGAAGTATCGAGTTGTGTAATGAAGGTTAGGGGATAGTCATGTGGAAGATTGTGATGAATAGACAGATGAAGGAACTGAGTTTTTGAGGCACAGAAAACCACAATGTTTTCTCTGCCAGAATCAGAGATAGTAGAAAGAGCAGAGGTCAGGTGTACTATAGCCTCTCATGCAAAGCATCAAGTGTCCATTGAAAGGGACCCTTGGTGAAATGGATGGAGAAGTGGAATCATTGGCATAGAGGGGATAGGACAAGAAGTGAAACTTAAAAGACCAATGATAAATAAAAAGAAGAGAATGGGTGACTGGACTGAGCCCTGAGGAGTACCACTATTACTAGTTTTAGGAGAACAGCGTCCATCTACAACTGCAGCTACAGATCAGCCAGAAAGGAAATTAGAGATGAAGGCACGAATAGAAAAATAAAAAACCAAAGGAGTGAGTTTGGAAATTAAGGATTTGTGCCAGACTATCAAAAACTTCTGATATGTCTGGTGCAATAGAAAAGGTTTCATCAAAATCCCAAAAGAAAATGACCAAGAGTCAGATATATGTAAGATCAATAAAGCACCCCTTTTGGAACCCATACTGACAATTGGAAAGATTGCGAGTAGAGAATTGTTTAAGAATCTTCCTATTAAGGATAGATTTAAAAACCTCGCAATGGCAAGATAGTTGGAGGGTTGAGTGGTCAACCTTCTTTGGGACAGGCTGAATGAAAGCAAACTTCCAACAGGAAGGAAAAGTACCAGATGAAAGACAAAGGAGTTTGCCTGGGCAGGGTGTCAACATAGAAGCACAGTTCTTGAAAACAACAGGAGGAACCCCATCAGGAGTCAGGACTACACATTCCTAGAGTTGAGCCCAGATATTGAACTACAACCACCTGCAAAAAGTACTACAGAAGTACAGATTAACAAAGGCCCTTAACTCTAGGTTAGCCCAAGGAAACTGAAATTTTGCAAGGGAAAAAAAAATTTTAATTAATTTTTATACTGTGCTCACACTTATTAAAATATGATATTGTACTGGGGTTCTCTTGAATAACATCTTTTCTCTTTTTTCAGGGTGCAACCCCCATATGGGCGGAGTTAGTCTTGATTAATGCCTGACTAGCTCAGTAGTCTGGTTTAGTTCCATTCTGGTCAGAAAACTTTGCCTTAAATATTCAATTCATAGTTGGCTTCCGCTTGTGGAAGTTCTAGCCTGCCAACCAAATTGAGGAATACGAACAGTTCAAGAAAAAACAGAGTGCCTTGTGATAATGGACATTGCCTGTGCATAACGGTGTGCAGGTTAAGGTATTTCTAGCTTCAGGTTTAGTTTCTCCATGGCTTCACTATAATAGATAGGTATGATTGGATTGACCTCAATTCTAGCTTAAGGATGTTAGGTCCAGGGAGGTCACTTGTGTTTTCTAATTGTACCATTCTGGTATAGCTTAAAGTTTTTTTTTCTGTTAATAGAAGTTCCGTTTTTGTTGTCCAATATTTTTTTGTCATTGTAATTGTAAATAATTCAAGTTGGATTTCCATTTCTTGACCTTAAGCCATGTTTAGACGCAAGCTCATAACCCATTCTAGTTCTTGTAAATAATTCGAGTTGATTGCTAATAAACCCTTAGAATTCTACCAACTATTTTTTTTTCAGCCTTTGTCCTTATAGACTGGGGTTGTCATTTTCAAGGACTTACAATTCAGAGGGTAATATCTGCTTTTCTCGTCCAGTCACATTTGGTTTACTCCACAGCCAGTTTGCAAAAATCGTGCTTGTTGGTTGCGTAGGCCCATATTCAGTTGAAGTCCTCAAGTATTGCTGGGTGCACATTGCACACACCTTTCCTGAAGCCAGGGCTTTCCAGGTTTTCAAGTGGACCCGACTCAGACACAGGGTTAATCTTTGGAATAGCTAGCGGGTCGAGTCCATTTCTTGGTTCAGCCGTGTGGGAGTCTCGTTTGCCCCTCAGTGACAGTCAGTGGAGGTGAGAAAAACTTCACCGCCCGGGACCTTCTCATTTCCCGTCATCAAGAAGTAGCCAAGTTATGGTAGTCTAGTTAAGTTCATCCGCTTACCCCGCAACATATTTGGTGCCCAGACCCGGGAATATTACGCCGACTAGTTTACTGAGGCACCCAGCGAGATACCCGAGATGGCCGAGTATCAAGAATTGCAAGACCAGATCATTCAGCTTATGGTTCTCATGACCCAGCAGCAGAAGACCATGGAAGAGTCAAAGCAAGCATGGGAACATAAGTGGAAACAACTCGAGGACGTAGACATAGGATTAAGGACTAAGTATGACCAATTATCAAGGGAAAACACTGAATTGAAACTTCAGAATTCATATTGGCAGCAACAGGTGGACCAACTGATGAGGAGACAGCAGCAGAAGGATAGGCTGAATCTAGAGAGAGATTCTTATGACTCAATGCCTGAACTTGAGAATCTGGATGATGTAGAAAATGTCTCGAACAGGGAAGAAGGTACCAGCAGAGGAACACGAACTTTCAAGAAAGAAAAGACAAAGCTGGCATCTCCTAAACCCATCAAGACACAACGCAATAGATCAACCAGCTCCAGTTCCAGTTCTTCAGATAAGACCTCCAGTCTTCCAGATGCTGAGAGGAGGGTTAAACGTACTATGCGTTCCTCCACTTTCAAGAGTAACAACGGTTCAAGGATGGCACCAGGAGTTTATCCTACCAGTGCTCCAGATCTTGATGAATTTGATGTGTCAAGTGGAAGATCTTTTCCTGAATATCTAGAAGCCTTTGAACGTCATTGCTCAGCCAAGTTTACCTGTGAACGGAGAGACTGGACTGGAACACTTGGAAAACACCTAAGGGGAAAGTTCAGGGATTTGTATAATGCTTATGGGGGTTGCAGCATGGCATATGATGAGATGAAGGCTAGATTGTTGGCATGCTACAAGAGAATGAAGAAAACCTTCACAACTGGCAAGGTGTCAGAATTCAAGAATGCGACAATGAAGCCTGGAGACACACCAGATGTATATGCTGCAAGACTCAAGACTCTGGCTCACCAGGCCTTCCCAAATAAAGCACTCGAGACCAGCAAGGAGTTGAGGAGGAAGCTCTTGGAGACAGTTCCAGCTGGGCTGTCACAACAGCTGACCCGGATCATCAATGAGAACAAGACCTTGCATAACAAGAAGGTGACTTGGTCCAACATTCAGGATTTGGTGGCCATGCATTCAAGTGATGGACCATCCCTTCCAAGGCAAGAAACCATTGAGGTTTTCCCGTTGCAGATCCCTCCATCTCCCAAGCCTTCCAGAGAGTCATCCAGACACGAGACACCTAACCAACAATATCGAAACAACCAAGGTTATGAAAAAGGACAATGGAATGGAACTCGCTTCTTCCATTCTGGGAATAAAAATGGGAATCAGAAGTCCCCAGGTCAACGTCAAGGAAGGGATCGTCGAAAATCTCAAGATCGGAATCAGCAGGGAGAACAACAACGTTCTCAGGAGCGTGAAAGAAACTCCAGTCAGTCAAGATCCCAAGAAGATACAGAGGTCAAGGTATGTCAGTGGTGTGCAAGGAAGGGACACCTTCAACAGGACTGCAGAAGATGGAAAGGAGCATGTTTTATGTGCGGTAGTCTGGATCATATGGTTCAAGATTGCCCTCGTAATCAGCAGCCACGGCAATCAAGCTCCGGGACATCACCTTCCTACCACTGTCCTTTGTGTCAAGGACCGCATCCAGGAATGTTCTGCCCTTTTAGAAGACAAGGTCAAGAAAATTTGTCTCAAGGAAAACAAAATAATGAAACCACCCACCACAATCAACAACAGTCGGGAAACTAATCAGCTCCAATGAGATCAGGGGCTCATTGGAAGCTGAAGTCCAATCTTCAAGATATGATCTTCAAGAACCCGATTATCATCATGAGATCCCAGTCAAAGATGACAGAAGACCTCTCCAGATGAATACCAACCAGACCATGGATTTAGCGTCTGAGGTGGGTGATGATGCCACCCCTGGACATCCAGAATTACCCAGTTCGGAACAGCAGTATCCAAAAACCACTGGAAATGAACTGAATCCTCTAGCATCTTCATGGACACCTAAACCAGCACCTCGAGCCCAAATACCTAGGTGTAACACTGCAGATGAGGCGGTTCATGGTCCAGATATTCCAGGAGGTCATTTTCGAGGTGTCCGGTTTGCCGAACTTGAACCTGCAGAAGTGTTAACCATTGATGTTACCCTTCAAGACACTAACATCTCAGGGTTAATTGACACGGGAGCACAAGTTAGCTTAATTTCCAGTGAACTGGCACAACAACTTGGGATTCCAATAGATACTACAGATATTTCCAGAATTCGAGGTGTAGGTCCCGATGCTTCAAGGGAAACTATGGGTTCAGTCCTACTCGCAGTTTCTTTGCATGGTATTGTAATGTCCCCTTTCAAGTTTCACATCCTTCCCACGTTGGATTTTAAATATCCCATATTTCTAGGTTTAGATTTTCTGCGGGCTAACAAATTACAGATTAGTCTAGCACGTAGACGGGTTTCAGGGAAGAACACTGATGGTTCTACGTGGGAAATTTATCTAGGTACGAATGGAGAGGAGTGCAAAAGGATTTGTTACCAGGTTAGGTGTTGGGCTGTAGAAGGTGTGCAGGTGAATGATTGTGGACCTGTAGAAGTAAAAATTCAGTGGGAACCTCAAGGAGTAAATGATGATGGTACCTGTCCATGTTCAAGAAATTCGGGTGAATGGTTCTATGATGGGACGGTTTCAAGCGTGCATCTTGGAGAGAAAGTGGTAGGTGTTCCAGGGATTGTAAATCTTGATTGCCCTTCCATTCTAGTCTACACTACAGGGAAACCTATTGGTAGAATCAAGGTAGGAGACATGATGGGACACATTTACACTCTAGTTGAACTCGATCCTACACCAAATCCAGAAGACACTAATGATACAGTGACACATCAAGTACATTGTGTAGGTATGGAATCAGAAAATGATGATGAGTTGGTCTCATCTTTTCTGGAATGGACACCAGAACGTCTAACTTCAGAAATTGACTTACCTGAGCTGGATTCCCACCAGAAATCTCAAGTTTATAACTTGCTTAATTCCAGAAAAGCCGTTCTTAGTCGGGGAGATTCCGATGTGGGGACTGCTCAGATGACTCCACACCGTATTGAGTTATACGATGACACACCAATATTTCAGCGACCAAGGAGATTTCCAGAACCGATTGATCAAGTCATCGATGATCAGTGTCAAGAACTTCATCAGCTAGGAATTATCGAGCCTACAACATCTCCTTGGAGTGCTCCAGTGGTACCAATTAGGAAACCAGATGGATCCATACGTTTGTGTGTGGATTACCGTAAACTGAACAAGGTAACCAAGCCTGATAGATTCCCGATGGCAAACTTGACAGACTCTGTCTACAGTCTACATGGTGTCAAGTTCTTTACCACCCTGGATTTAGTCCGGGGTTATTATCAAATGCCAATCGAGGAGAAGAGTCGAGATTATACAGCTTTCTCGACCCCTCATGGACACTGGAGATTCAAGAAACTCAGTTTTGGATTGAAGAACGCGCCTTCAGCCTTCCAGAGAGAAATGCAAGGTGTGCTGAAGGGATTTTCAAGGAAGAAGGTTCTGGTGTATATTGACGACATTTTAATTATGGAAAAGTCATTCGAGGCCCATCTCCAGCTAGTTGAAAAAGTCCTCAAGGTTTTAGAAGAACATGATATCAAGATCAAACCACCAAAGTGTAGATGGTTCCAGTCGACAGTTCCATTTCTAGGTCATATAGTCAGTTCCAGTGGATTGTCAAAATCGCCAGAGTATATGGAAAAGGTGAAGAACTTCCCAAGGCCCAAGAACATCAAGGAACTTCGAGAATTTCTGGGCTTGGTGAATTTCCAAAGGAAGTTCTTGCCACAGTGTTCAGCAGTTGCTAAACCCTTATCAGAACTTACAGGAAGATCAAGGAATTCAGTTATCCAGTGGACACCAGAGCTGGAAGAATCCTTCCAGACGCTCAAGGCAGAGATGCAAAATGAGGTAGAACTGGCTTTTCCTGATTATCGGGAAACAGCAGAGAAATTGAACTTGTGGGTGGATGCATCAGCCATTGGTGCAGGTGCTTGTCTTACTCAAGTTCAGGATGGTCAAGTTCGAATCATTGCTCACGCATCAATGACATTTTCTAGTCCTCAGAAGAAATATTCGGTTACAGAGCGTGAACTAGCAGCGATGCGCTGGGGAGTCAAGACCTTCAGAGCCTTCCTGTACGGAATACCATTCATTCTGAACACGGACCATCAAGCATTGTTCTATCTCCATAATATGAGATTAGTCAATGACAGGCTTGCTCGAACAGTTGAAGATCTTGCTGAGTTTGATTTTGAGCTTCGTTATGTTCCAGGCAAAGACAATCAAGCTGCAGATGCGTTATCCAGACACTTCCAGGTTGAGCATGAAGAGGGCACCCCAGCAATTTCGGCAGAACTCCCCAAGGGCTTACTTGTAAGATTTAAGCCGGAGGGGGGAGGTGATTCCTTGATCGAGTGTTTGTGGTATGTTCTTGTTCATGACTTAGATCGTGAAGTTCCAGAGAGTCCAGTATTTCTTCGAAAGCAGTTGGTGGAAGAGCTGCTAAGTCATCCTACAACGTACGGAATCAAGTTGAATAGCAAGCAGAAGCAACATCTTCGACTTATGACAATTCCAGGGCAGCCAGCATCACCAGAGATCTTGAAAGTTTTCTGTGAGATGTATCAAGTGGATGTTGTATTGCACTTTGGTGCTGAAAACCCTCTAATTTACCACCCTGAAGTCAAGAATCAGCGTGTAACAGAACCCTCAGAACTTCTTGATAGGGTGCATGTCCAGTGTCTAGGTGGTGTTCATTTCAATTTATTGAGTGAATCCAATAAATATGTTCAGTCTTGTCCCGTCTTCTTGACTTGTTTAAATTCTTTGTATGAGAGAGACTTGGATTCAGAACCAATAGGGGCAGGTTGCTCGAGTTTGGAGATCGAGAAGGGCCCAGTAGAATGTGAAGTCAATTTTCCCACCCTTGAGGTGGATATTGCTTGTCCACATTCAGGTGCCTTTAGAGCAGTTGTCCCACTTGCTTGTCAAGACGAAACCTACTGTGCTTTATTGGATTCTGGAGCTGAGATCTCCCTCATATCTCGAGTAGCCTGGCGTGAAATTTTAGGAAATTCGAGGGATTATTCACAAGATATTCTGGTTAACATTCAAGGTGTGGCTGAAAAGCAGGTGGTAGTTTATAACTATGTACAACTTACTGTGTCACTTGGCTCTAACGTAACTATTAATGATCACCCATTTGCTCTTGTTGAAGATCAAGCTATTCCTTGTTGTTTTCTCCTGGGTGCAATTTCTTGTCTGCCGCCGGGATTGACCTGGATTTGTCCACTGACAGGGTCATGAAGGAGGGTGAGATTCTCGCTACTTTCTGGCAGAGTTGGAGGAACCCTCCAGTCATCAAGAACCGCTGGTAGTTGGAAATTTGCGTCCATGTTCATTTCTAGATGAAGTTAACCTTGAGGTTCTTCAAAAAAGTGATCGGGTGTTGAGACAACTTAAGTCCTATCTAGATAAGGGTGGTTTTGGGTATTGTCCTAAAGCTCTAGTGAGATATCGTCGTTATCTTAAAGATATCTACTTTGAGAATGGTCTTCTAGTTAAGTACGAGGAACCAGAAAGGTTTCCCCAAGTTCTAGTACCTTTTAATTTCCTGATTGAGCTGGCTATTACTATCCATCTAGAAATGGCACACATAGGCCGAAACAAGGTCTTAGATGTTTTATCTGGGGAAGTGTTTCATCCTCAGTTATATCAAGTTGTGCAAGAGGTGGTCACATCTTGTTCCCAGTGCCAGCTCAATAAGGCTTCCAGCCAGATCAGGGCTCCACCTACCCTGAAGATCGTGACCCAGGCACCATTTGAGCTGGTGGCTGTGGATCTAGTATTGTTCCCCAGGACACCTCGGGGAAATCTAGGATGTTTAATGGTGGTGGACCACTACTCCAAGTGGGTAGTGGCTGTTCCATTTTCCAACAAACTTCCAGTACCATTGCCCGTCTGTTCGAGTTTCGAGTGTTGCCCACTCTTTTGCGCCGGCCTTGTCGGTTGTTAACTGATAATGGTCCAGAATTTAAGGGTCAGGAGTTCGAGCAGATGTTATCTCGATACGGGATCACTCACGTTTGCACGACCCCAAACCATCCAGAGAGCAATGGTGCAGTTGAGAGGGTCAACCGTACCATTGGTGAGCTTCTACGGAATCTTGTTCAAGATTCTAGCTCGTGGGATTTGAATCTCCCAATGGCCATTATGACCTACAATGGTACGATTCATTCCGAGTTGACTATGTCTCCAGCCCAGTTCTTGTTATCATCCGCTCATCCAGATCCTATTCCAGTTTCTATTCCCACTCCAGTTCAAGAACAGTGGTATCCAGGGCATCCTGGTTTTTGTCCCTTTACCAAGGGGCAACTTGTCATTCGAAAGGTTGTTCCAAGAGGTAATCTAGTTTCTAACAAGTTTCTGCCCAAGTACTGTGGGCCGTTTCAAGTTGATCGAGCGGCAGAGAATGGTGTGACCTATGTCATTTCACCAGCTTATCCAGATCAGCAGCCACACTTATCCATGAGTCGAGTTCATCATTCTCAGTTGAGGAGCTGGAAGGAGGCTCCCGATTTCTTGAAGAATCATCCTAGTTATTCCAGGTTAGTTCAGGTTCCCTGGGCTAGCATGGAGGAGGAGAAGGAGAGAGTTTTCTAGGGTTTGAAACCCCAAGTGTTCCAGTTTGTCCCCCAGGCTTTTCTGGTTTGTGGGACAGTTCGTCAGAAGATGAGACCGATCTCTTTGATTCTAGTAGTGATTCGAGCGGGTTTCTAGGAGTTCCAGATCAGAATAGGGTTAAATCTAGACCATGGCTTGCTGATCTGAGTGAAAGTTCAAGTTCTTCAGATTCTTCTGAATGCACTTCAAGTTCTTTTGACCTTGACTTTTCTGGATTCCCGGATGAACTTGACTTTTCTGGATTCCCGGATGAGGTGCCATCCAAAGTGAATCCTCCAGGTATCCTGTCTAGCTCACCCAAACCTCTGACTAGGCCTCATTCTCAACAACAAAAATGTCACTTTGGAAAGGGTCAAGACTACCTTGGTAGTGATTCTGAGAAGGAAGCTTGTTCCCCAGTGGAGGAAATCAAGGATCTGTCCCCTATTCCTCATAGTGCTCCTTCAAGTGCTGTCTGTTAAGGTGTGATAGATCCTGAGGAATTTCCTGGGAGTCTAGATCCAGAAGGTGATGGTTCAATAGGTCCAAGACAGAGTTTTCCATGTCCCAAATGAACCTTAACCCACTAGTGATCCTCCAGAACTTTCTTCCTTGGTGGAAGCTCTGGAGAACACTTTAGAAAATGGGCAGGATGATGAGGAGCAGATTTACCAGCTGTTAGGCCAGCAATTAGTTCTCAAGAGTGGCAATTTAGCCCGGTAACTGGTTCAAGGACTCCCAATAGATTAAGCTTATCCTCAGTCAAAAATATCTGTTCAGAAACTAGGGCTTTATTACGAGCTAACAGTAAACTAGCTCATGAATGACTCCAGTCTGTTGGGAGGGGGTTGGGAGTAATTCAAGAGTTGGCTGGTGATTCTCCTCCATAAACTCATTCCAGAAGTCCTGGAAGGGAGCTACCATTAGTACCCTCTAGGCCTCTGGAATATGTTCATGATTAATTTAATTAACAAAAGTGATTTTTTTCGACCTTGTCTAATTATGTATATATGTATATAGGATTATGTATTGTATTTAAGTGATGGTACTATGATTATATTTTCGATGTTAAAATAAGTATTTCTAGGTTTAATGTCATAGTGTATCTAGTTTTTGTAATGGCTTTACGGAGCCTTGGTTAAGATATATATGAAAATAGGTATATCTTGCTGTACCGTAATGTATAGGTAGGGCCTAGCTAGTAAAGCCATGGAGGAAGCTAGTGTAAATTTTTTTTTTGAACAAAGTGACTGCACATAGTGATACTGAATACCATACCTTGAGCTTGGTTAAGTGCGGTAATTTTTGGTTTGCATGCCTCTGCCTGACTCATGCACATGCCCTCACTTGTCACCCACTTTGTACTTGCTTTGAGTGTCATGCATACAGCTTCCGGTGCATGTCCCTGTCCTTACCTGCCTCCAGTCACCCCCAATCACCCCAAATTACGCTTTCCGACTTCATGGGAGGTGTTTTCAGGGAGGGAGCCATTATTGGCTCTTCCACTCTTCAAGAATCAGCTTGAGGGGGGGTCTTCCAGGCCTTGCTCCAGTATGCACCACCATTCTTGTCTATAGGAGGGGGTTCTGGAGGACTGCTCATCAAGAGGGGCATGGCCAGCCCACGCAGTTACCTCTAGCCTGGAGCAAGCGGACCCCACCTTTGGTAGGGATGTCTACCAATCAGGAGGTATGGATGGGTGGACCAGGGCCAAGGTACATTGATAGTGCTGGGCTAGTGAGGATGTTAATCAAGGACATTAATTGTGCAGGTGGCTTCAGTTTCAAGCAAGGAGGATTGTGATTAGCCTCTTAAGAAAAAAAAATTGTATCCAGTTATATTGTAACTAGGTAGGGTTTTGAAGGTGATAGAACCTTATTATCATTGATTCATGTATGTATATATAATTGTCTAGTGTTTAGTAGCCATGGAGAAAGGAAAACTTGGAGCTTGGTGTCAGGATGGGGAGGTGGCAATTCCCTGAAAGAATGGATGTGGGAGAGGGCTTCGCTGCACTCACTGTTTGAGTGGTGGTACTCACCGCTCGAAGGGGGGAGTGTAGTGGGGTTCTCTTGAATAACATCTTTTCTCTTTTTCAGGGTGCAACCCCCATATGGGCGGAGTTAGTCTTGATTAATGCCTGACTAGCTCAGTAGTCTGGTTTAGTTCCATTCTGGTCAGAAAACTTTGCCTTAAATATTCAATTCATAGTTGGCTTCCGCTTGTGGAAGTTCTAGCCTGCCAACCAAATAGAGGAATACGAACAGTTCAAGAAAAAACAGAGTGCCTTGTGATAATGGACATTGCCTGTGCATAACGGTGTGCAGGTTAAGGTATTTCTAGCTTCAGGTTTAGTTTCTCCATGGCTTCACTATAATAGATAGGTATGATTGGATTGACCTCAATTCTAGCTTAAGGATGTTAGGTCCAGGGAGGTCACTCGTGTTTTCTAATTGTACCATTCTGGTATAGCTTAAAGTTTTTTTTCTGTTAATAGAAGTTCCGTTTTTGTTGTCCAATATTTTTTTGTCATTGTAATTGTAAATAATTCAAGTTGGATTTCCATTTCTTGACCTTAAGCCATGTTTAGACGCAAGCTCATAACCCATTCTAGTTCTTGTAAATAATTCGAGTTGATTGCTAATAAACCCTTAGAATTCTACCAACTAGTTTTTTTTCAGCCTTTGTCCTTATAGACTGGGGTTGTCATTTTCAAGGACTTACAATTCAGAGGGTAATATCTGCTTTTCTCGTCCAGTCACATTTGGTTTACTCCACAGCCAGTTTGCAAAAATCGTGCTTGTTGGTTGCGTAGGCCCATATTCAGTTGAAGTCCTCAAGTATTGCTGGGTGCACATTGCACACACCTTTCCTGAAGCCAGGGCTTTCCAGGTTTTCAAGTGGACCCGACTCAGACACAGGGTTAATCTTTGGAATAGCTAGCGGGTCGAGTCCATTTCTTGGTTCAGCCGTGTGGGAGTCTCGTTTGCCCCTCAGTGACAGTCAGTGGAGGTGAGAAAAACTTCACTGCCCGGGACCTTCTCGTTTCCCATCATCAAGAAGTAGCCAAGTTATGGTAGTCTAGTTAAGTTCATCCGCTTACCCCGCAACAATATTTTCATACCAGAACAGAAGTGGTTGTAAAGTACAGGACAGGTGTCAATTCTGAGGGGAGAGTTTTGTAAGAGGAGGCATGGGACAGTTGCTGAAAATAGTATAAAACATCTACACCACTTACATCATGTTCCCAATCACTCAGAGATTAGTTTAAGTAAAGACAGCACAAAATTCTTAACTATAAAAACTAATCTAAATCTTGCGCTTTTTGGAAGGATTTAGTTCATTAACTGGAAAAGGAAGTCATCAATCGACTGGCATATTTCATTGTAGTCATTTTTATTTCATGATTAACCTCATCATCTCCCTTTGCTATCAGTGCCACTGACTTCTTTGTTTAACACATTCACCACCAAAGATAAGAAATCTTGTCTTTTGACACGGATCAGTTGACTGCCAAATACAAGAAATCTGATGTTGAACATCTACATTACAAGCTTTATTTTGGTATATTTTGTTTTGAGATATCTTTTAGTTTAAATTTTAAATTTTTGGCGAGACCTTGTCTGTAGTAGGGCAAAAACTTGCAAAAATGCTGGCAGTTGCTGGTTACCTTCTTAAAAAGTGCTGGCAGTGGATGTGTTAAATATATTTCAACATACTAAACTCGTATTATGTTCAGTTTTACATTACCTGTCACTGTAATTCTTAAACATGTTCATGGATGAACTCAAGATAACTACCACCAGTAAAATTTAATTTTTTCAATGACTTTACAAGTGAAAAAGTACCTCACAATATTTGCATTATAAAAACTTGAATCAGTTCACCTCTCAAGCGCAGCATTTCCCATAATCTATCTTAGTACTGTACTGTTTATTTCTAATGGAAAGAATTAATTTTGTGGCTCTATGCTGCGCCCTATCTACTCTCTCTATATTTTAAGCACAAAACAAAACATATTCATACAAACTATCACAAAAAAATTGGGAATACTACTATTGCAAGAGTGAATGAGGCTAAAGTACTTGGCATTAATTTAGATGAAAAAAAATTTCAAAACTCATGTAGCTACAACATATCAAATCCAAAATATCAAGATTTCTCTTCATATTATTTAAACTAAAAAAGATGCTTCCTCAAACTGCACTCCTTACCCTATATTATTCCTTCATCCACCCATATTTTTTATATTGCATTACAGCATGGGGTAGGTCCAAGAATTGTATAAAACATCTTTTGGGAGTAATTCATAAAAGTGTGTGAGAACTCTCTCAAATAATAAGAAGACAAAGTCGCATCCCCAATGTTTAAAAGGGAGAAATATTTTAAAACAATCACTTATACAAATTCAATGTTGCTGTCAATATGTTCAAAGCTATCAACAAAAATTGACATACATCACCCATCCAAAGAGTAATTAATCCCCCTCCCCCCCACTCAAATACACCATTGTTATAACACCAAACTGCTCAGTGATTTTATACACAAACTTAACTATACAATAAAAACTGCAGGAAATGCATACTCTTTCAAAGGCGGAGATGTATGGAATGCAGTTCCCATGCATATCAGGCAGGCTTCATCACTAAATGTATTTCACAAATCACTAAAAAGCACTTCATTAGCTCCTACTGATGTTTGAATTCACTACTGCTATTTTTACCAGTGATCAATTTTGTAATCAATTATTTAAAATAAATTAGGCTAATTTCATAAATCACCTTTAATTTCATAATCTATTCTTTTTCTATTTATTTATATATATATTTTATAAATCAGCATTTATTTTCTACTCGATACACAATAAATCGTTTAATTTAAAATTATGTAATATTTTATAAACTTGGAATTAAATAAATAGTCATTTCACAATTATTTATGTCATTATAAATTGTATTTTATCAATAAAGGTTCTACAGATCTACAGATGTAAGGCCAACAGAGACCCTAAGATCCACTCTAAGGTTAGCCCGAGAGAAAGAAAGTAAGGGGGTTAAAAGAAGAGAATAAGGGGTTAAGTAAGTAGCAAAACCTATCACTCATGGGTTAAAATTCATTCAGAAAGAGAGAGAAAAAGACCATCACCATCCAGCAGCCACTGCCGACAAGTCGGGAAAAATAGTCAAAGAGAATACTTCCAGCTGTTGCAGACCAGTCCTCCACTCCATAGGGAGGTAGAGGATGCAGCCCACTCTGCCAGAAAGGGGTGAAAGATGAAAAGAAGTAAAATAAGAATGCATTACAAACCATGCAACATATTCTTAACTCAAACACTATCATACCATGCAAACTACAGACATGCAATGAAGAGAGTTACAGACATGCAAATAAGGAGAGAGAGGGGAAAAAAAAAAAAAAGGTAGAAAGAATGACAAAAAGTAGGTTAGTTTCTAAGTTCATGTTAGTCTAATTTTTTTTTTTTCCCCGGCATCACACACTGGCATTATCGTCAACAGACTCATCCTCGATCACCACCCCAAGAGCTCCTGTTGCTGATGGTTTTATTATATTAAACAACGTTAATAATTCGAACGAGAAAGAGGGAAAAGGGTGTGGCTCAGAGGGAAAAGGGGTATTGTTTTATTATTATATTACACAACGTTAATATTTTTAAAATGCCTATCTAAATGGTTCTTAAACATATTAACGCTGGTAGAGGTCACGATGGGTGTGGGAAGATTATTCCATTTATCAATTACTTTAAATGTAAAGAAGTTTTTAGTGATATTAGTAATGAAACGTCTGCCACGCAACTTAAATCCGTTATTACGAGTACTGCTATTATCAAAAGTGAAGAGTTTGTCAAAATTTATGTTATCGATGTTATTAACGATTTTGAAAAATTCAGTAAGCTCCCCCCTTAATCTCCTAGTTTCGAGTGAATGCAAGTCTAACTTTTTAATCCTATCTTCATAAGACTTGTGCAAACACGATGCTGAACCCTTTCTAACCTATCAATATCCTTACGCAATTACGAGCACCAAAACTGAACAGCATATTCTAAATGAGGCCTGACTAGGGACTTGTAAAGGGGCAATATAATATTCTTCGATTTACATTCAAAGTTACGTGCTATGAAGCCTAACATCCTATTAGCTTTAGCACAAGACTCCAGGCACTGGTTCCTAACTTTTAAATCCTTAGATACGCGTACGCCTAAATCTACTATTTCGTTAATGCTCACTAACTCTCTATCATCCATCATGAACGTGTAATTATTGTTACGAGAACCTATACGCAAAACTTTATATTTGTCTACGTTAAATTGCATCTGCCACTTATCCATCCACTCCATAATCCTATTTCTATCGTCTATGTTAACAACCTTACCACCTATTTTAATATCGTCCGCAAATTTTGACACGTTACTAGTCAAACCTACATCTATGTCGTTAATGTAAATTACGAATAGCAATGGGCCTAACACTGAACCCTGTGGGACATCGCTATCTACATTCAAGCACCCCGATTCACTACCATTAACAACGACCCTGTCTCCCAGCACGAAGCCATTCCTCTAATCAGTTAGCTACCTGACCGCGTATACCATGCGCTTTAACCTTCGCAATTAGTCTTCTATGCGGAACTGTATTGAACGCTTTTTTCAAATCTAAATAAATAATGTCAGCCATTCTATGCCTATCGTATTCACGCACTATTTCGTTATAAAATTCTAACAAATTAGTTAAACAAGATCTATGGCATCAAAACTCATGCTGACTACTATTAATCAAATCGCGACTTTCTAAGTGTTCGATGATACAATCCCTAACTACGGATTCCAAAAGTTTACCAACAATTGATGTTAAGCTAATGGGCCTATTGCTAGCTACTGAGCAGTTGCCTTTTTTAAAAATGGGCGTGACATTGGCTAATTTGAAGTCTTCAGGAATAATCCCCGTTTCCAGTGACTGATTAAAAATCTTCGTTAAGGGGCCTACGACAACATCTTTCAAATCTTTCAGATGCCTAGGATAAAATGCGTCAGGGATTGCAGCCTTGTTAACTTTTAACTTATCGATATAATGCGCAATCTCATCCTCGTAAACAGTTATTTCATCCAAAATAGTCTCTCTGCTAAATGGAACGATATCGTCCACATCGGGGCCATTATTGACGTCTTCTATGGTAAAAGCTGTCGCAAAAAGGTTATTAAAAATACCCATCGCCTGAGCATCACAAGCCAAAGCGCCATTAGCGTCCAAGAGAGGGCCTATATTATCTTTTATCAGTTTACGATTATTCACGTAATAGAAAAACTTTTTTGGGTTATGTTTACTATCCGTAGCTATAAGGATCTCTAAATTACGCTTCGCATTCCTAACTGATCTTTTAACCTGACGTCGAAGCTCGATATATCCATTAGCATTAGCTACCATGCCATTGCGCTTATTAAGTTTATACGCTCTGTTACGCTCGTTTATGAATTCGCCTATTTCCCTAGTCCACCACTTAGGCCTACCATGATTTCTAGCGCACTTGGGCTTACGAGGAATAAACTCCCTTTCGATATTCAAGAAAGTATCTTTAAACGCCTCCCACTGCAAATTTGCGTCATTACCCATAAATAAGTTACCCCGGTCCACTACTCTCATCCTATCCACAAAACTATCAAAATTGTCCCTACAAAAATCAGGGACTTCTATTACGTTACTATCCTTAGGTTGTTCAGTATTCAATATTTACTAGCATTATTGCTGCTGCTATTATTATTTTTTGTTGCCACTATTACTAATTTTGTGTAATAATGTAAATACCATTAATTTTGCTTGAAAAGCCTCCATGCTTCCAATGGTATATTCAGATGAGAGTACTGTGAATATATTAATGTTGTGACAAATGTCTAAAAACTTAAACTGTCACTTGCATTCTTTTTTCAATAAAGTTTGGAGTTTGAAATACTGGATTAAATTGCTTGATCCAAAGTGTATAACTTTGTTTAATTTAGTTTGCAATTTCTCTAACCACACTACTTTTCTGTTCAAATGACTTTGTATTTCTTTTCTATCCTGAATGCTGATCGTTTTACCTCCTCTTTTACTATCATTAGTGAATTTCATGATTTTACTTCCTCAGTCCTTGTTGAAATCATTTATATATACCTTTCAACCTTTCAAATGTTCTGTGTGACGATTCCTCATTTCACAAAGGTGAAGCTTGTCACCCCTCCTCTCGAGTTAGCCTGGTGAAATAGGGAGTTGGTTTCTTGTACTCTTCACATGCATAGCCAGGTACTGCTGGCTCAGACATCTAATCCTCTTTAGAAGATGTCCACCGCTACACCACTCATGTTCCTTAGTTCTTTAGGCAGTTGGTTAAACAGTCTTGGTCCTCTCACAAAACTGTTTTCCTTCAGGGTTGAGGATGTTTCCTGTCCAGCCTTTAATTTGAGAACATGACAGTCTTCCTTTTCTACTTTCCACTGTTGTTTGGGGGACTATTGGATTCAGAGCAAGATTAGGGGCTAATTCCTCCATTATTTTCCAAGTGTAAATAATGGTGTCCCTCTCCTCCTCTTCTTTCCAGTGAATATAGGTTTAATTCATGTAACCTTTCCCAGTAATTTAGTTCTTTGCACCCATTGATCTTGGCTGTGAAGCTTCTCTGAATCCCTTCTAGCTGACTAATGTCTTCTTTTTTATATGGGGATGTTAGGACTGAGCAGCATTCCAACTTGGGTATGATCACATTGATCAGTATTTTCAACAGAGGAATCATCATATTCCTATCCCTTCACTTAAAAGTTCTCAGTATCTGCCCAGTTATTCTCTTTGCTCTATTTACTGCTATCTTACTTTGTGTTTCAAATTTCGTATTATCAGTCACTACAACTCCTAAATCTTTTGCTTTAGAATTTCTCTGACTTCCCTGTCCATTTGGGGTACAGTATTCCATGGATTTTAGGTCCTCCCCTTCTTCCATACCTTAAAACAGTTGAAATTTCTCTGTTAAATTTCATATTGCCATCTTCCAACCACTTGTCACACTTCCAACTCCTCTGAGTTTCTTATTTTTCTACTAATCTTTGTCATCAGCAAAGGATGTTAGTGTGTTGTCTCTGGCAAGGCTGGAAAAAAACCAGGGTTAAAAAAAAAAAAAACTCCTGGGAATATTAGCATTCAAATAGCTGCTGAAGTCAATGCATCACGCAATAGCAGCACTTCTACTTTAACATCAAAGAGACGTTTGAGGGAGGCTAGTTTAATGGGCTGGGTTGTTACCAGGAGGCCGCTTTTGCAATGAAGAAATAAAGCCAAACATTTGAAATTGGCATAAAATCACAAAAAAATGGTCACTCCAAGACTGGCAAAAGTGGCTTTCTAGTAGCAACCCCACCCATTAAACCAACCTCCCTCGGATATCTATTCATTGTTGGAAGTAGAAATGCTGCCATTGCATGACACATTCACTTCAGCAGCTACTTGAACACTAATATTCTTTCTGTTGCATTTGCTCAATAAAATCATGTTTGTCTTCTTTTTCCAAGGTCTTCCTTTTTGTCATTGGCTTACTTTGTTCATTACACTCCCATTTTGTGAGTGAGAGGGGGTTTTGCTCACTGTGGAGAATGAAATTCCCACTTTATCGGCTATTTGTCTCTGTAGTTCATCATCAAGAAGGTATTAATTAATCTTGAGTATTTTCATATATTTCCTTTGCAAGGGCCATTATCCAGAGATATCCATAAGAGAAGGGCACAATGTTACCAAACAATGTTCAGGTGCAGGTTTCATGAGTCAAATTACATTTTTGAAGGAAAATGGGACAAAATGTATAAATACAAATAACAGAAAAACATTCTAACCAATAATATCAATATTTCTGTGAACATAAACAATTACTTTAATCAAAACGCATTGTCACCATGAAATACAATTTCTTTCAATACTGACTAATTATAATTGCTTGTACGTATTCATGTAACAAAACAACACATTTGAAAGCTCCTTAATTGGACAGACATATCATTTTACTTCCTGTAATATACAAAAAGAATTAAAAGAATTATTACTATTACATAATCAGCATTTTTAAAAAGTGTTTCCATAATTTTGACCACCCTAATATATATATATATATATAATTAGGGTGGTTCATAAAATCAAGCTTTCGATTTTTCCAGCTCCCACCTGCCTAATCTGTGTCACTATAGCAGAAAATAAATTGTGAAAAATTTCACTCATTGATGCATAATTAGTGGTCACTCATGGGGTTATATGTTCTTTTCTGAGTCACTCATTACTGTGATCTATTACAGGTGCTAATTAATGCCATTTTCTGCTCTTTCACAGGTTTGTGTTTTAAATATAGCTATATGAAATAGATTTTACTACATATTGGTATACCATACATTGGTTTATATTGGTTACATTTGCTTACAGTGAGTCATGTCAAAAACACATGGTTTTTACTTGTTGGAAAAACCAGACCAAAAGATTTTAGGCAGTAAACTGCCTTCAAATGGCCAGGTCCAAGGTATTTTTTTGCACCATCATGTTGTGAATAAGAAAGACACCAAACAAAGCGCCAAAGAAGTGCTGGAGGAAGTTCTCTCATTTTTGGAAAGAGCCTGCATACCAACACCCTGGAAGGACCAGTTTGGAGAAGCTTTTGGTCTTCTTCAAAAAGTGGCAGGCTTTGAAAAAGAACAAGGGAAGGCAAAATTCACAAGTCCAAAACGAGACATCTTTCAAAAGCAAGCTGAACAATTTGTTCGACATCGACACTGCACATGGAAACACTCTCCAGATGATCCAGTTTCAAGATGATTGCAACTTCATTCTCACTCAGAGAGAGCCAGGTTGGCATGGCACAATGGGCTCCATCTACAAAAAATTGGCGGAGGAACAGAAGGTTGCAAAGCGGAAAACAGAGGAAAGCAGTTGAAGAGCAAGCCTCAACATCCCAAACAGCCGAACTAGCTTCTTCAAGCTCTGCCAATGACGAGTTTCTTGAGGGAGCCAACACACCAGACCAAGAATATTTTCAACTCAGAATTATCTTCAGCCTTAGACAGGATGGGGTGAGTGACTGGATGGCACTTTACATTGTCGGAAACAGCTTGCATCTTTGGCCAAAACATGGAGGAACTGACTCTCAGCAAATCCTCTGTGAAGTGCAGCCGAGAGCATCACAGGCAGCAGGCTGAATTGGTCCAAAAAGGATTCCATTCTGGACCAGTGGTGGTGCACTGGGATGGAAAGCTTCTGCTAGACCTTACCAACAACAAGCAGGTGGACCAGTTTCCCGTCTTAGTGTCCACCTCAGATGGCAACTACCAGCTCTTGGGAGTGCCAAAAATAGCTTCAGGAAGTGGGCAACAGCAGGCACAAGCAGTGTTTGATCGAGTGGTGGGGATGTGTTTTGACACTGCCACTGCTAACACTGGCTGTCACTCAGGATATTGTTTGCTTCTAGAGCAGAAGTTGCAGAAAGATCTGCTCTACTTTGCATGCAGGCATCATATCATGGAGCTAGTTGTCGCTGCTGCATTCACAGCATGTCATAACAATTTCTGGTCCTAAAGTTCTGTTATTCAAGAGATTCCAGCAATAGTGGGACTACATTGACAAAAGCAAGTTCCAAACAGGTGTCGATGACCCCTCTGTTGGTCCAACCCGATTACTAGTCAGAGAACTTTTGAAGTTCGTCAAAGACCAAATGCAGCATGAAATGTACTGAGACAATTACAAGGAATTTTTGGAACTCACCATGGTCTTCCTTGGTGAAAATCTTGAATCACCAATTCGATTCAAGTGCCTGGTGCAATGCATCACGCTCACTGGATGAGCAAGGTCTTGTATTCTATCAAGATGTGGATGTTCCAGGAGCAAGTGCAACATGCCACACCAAAAGAGAAAACATGCTTGCAAGACATGAGCATCTTCGCTGTGACAGTCTTCCTGATGGTATGGTTCACTGCTCCGATGGCTGCTCCCTCTCCAGTCCAGGACCTTTGATTCTTGCAATCATTGAGGTCATATCCACAGCAGATGATCTCCAAAGCAGCCAGTCAGAAGCTGGCAGGACAGCTTTGGTACCTCTCTGAGGAAATGACTCCATTGGCATTCTTCGATGCCGGTTTCATCTGCAACAAAACATCAGATGGTCGCAGCCCTATACAAGAAAGAGGGTGGAGAGCAGATTCCAAAGCGCAGCAACCCACCTCTCAGTTCATCTTTGGAGAGCTTTGTGATGAAGAATTCAATGAGGTTCTTCGAATGACTGCAATTGTCTGTACATTTCTTGAACAAAGATCCAGATGAATGGGAAAAAATGGAGTTGTTTCAGGTGGCGCTTAGGGTTGTGGAAAATCTCAAGGTCGTGAATGACAATGCCAAGTGAGCTGTGGCCCTCGTCCAACAGTACAGTGGTTGCCACACCAAAGACAAGCAGCAGCAACAGTATCTGCTGCAAGTAGTGTCGGAGCATCGCCAAAAATTTCCAGATACCAGAAAAAGCTCTCTGACTGGGTGACAATGAGTGGTTGCCAACCATGACACCCCCTTCGTAGAATGGATAGTAGTGCATACCACATAATACCTATTACATTGATAGAAGGATAAATTTTTGACTCATGAGTGACCCCTAAAAATATGAACTGATTGGAACGAAAATTTACCTGCAACATTTTCTCTCAGAACCTCAACTTCAGTTGGTGGGAGC
This sequence comes from Bathynomus jamesi, assembly GCA_023014485.1. Lineage (NCBI taxonomy): Eukaryota > Metazoa > Arthropoda > Malacostraca > Isopoda > Cirolanidae > Bathynomus > Bathynomus jamesi. The sequence goes on from JAJOZX010010383.1 coordinate 30,012, forward strand.
TAGGAAATATAAAAAAAAAAATTTCCCTATATAGATTATGGACCACCCTAATATATACCTTACCTTATGAACCTTACGTTGTTTCGTGTGTTGGTCTCTCTTCACACGGAGGTCAAGCTGGTGGCCCCGCCTCTAGGTCTGGCCTGGTGGAGGAGCGAGTTACTTTCTTGCGCTCTCCACCGTACATAGCCAGGCACGCCTGGCTCATCTGGTACTGTCCTGAGCCAGGCATCCAGTCTTTTCTTGAAGACTTCAACTTTGACCCCCGTTACATTTCTGAGGTCCTTAGGAAGCTGGTTGAAAAGTCTTGGCCCCCTGACAACCAAGCTATTTTCCTTCAGGGTTGAGGAGGTCCCTTGTCGTGCTTTTAATTTGGGAACACTACACATTCTGCCTTTCCTATTTTCCAGTGTTGTTTGAATGGTAATTGGGTTTAGTTTTAGGCTTGGTACCAGTTTTTTGATCATTTTCCATATGTAGATTATGATGTACCCCTCTCTTCTTCTTCTTTCCAGTGAGTACAGATTTAGTTTACGTAGTCTTTCCCAGTAGTTGAGTTCTTTGCAGCCATCAATCTTGGCTGTGAAATGCCTTTGCGTTTCTTCTAGTTTATTAGTTTCTTCCTTTTTATATGGGGACGTCAAAACTGAGCAGTATTCAAGTTTTGGTATAATCAGTGTTTTTAGCAGGGGAATCATTACTGTCCTGTCCCTTCTCTTGAATGTTCTTAGAACCTGTATGGCAACTCTTTTTGCTTTATTTATCGCTATCTGATTTTGTGTTTCGAATTTCGCATCATCTCTCATTATTATCCCGAGATCAATCGCTTTCATGCTTCTCTGAATTTCCTGTCTATCTGGAGCATAATATGCAGTCTGTTTAAGTTCTTCTTTTCTACCATATCTCAAGAGCTGAAATTTCTCGGCATTGAATGACATGTTGTCTTCTGACCATTTGTATATTTTGTTCGTGTCCCTCTGCAAGGCCTCCATGTCATGTACATCGCTGATTTTTCTGCTGATCTTTGTATCGTCTGCAAAGGATGTTACTATACTATTGCTGTTTACTCCGCTGTCTATGTCTGTTAGCATAATAATGAACAGGAGTGGGGCCAGTACTGTCCCTTGTGGTACTGAGCTGCGTACTTCCGATTCTGATGATGATATACCTTGAATTTTGACGACCTGCAGACGATCACTAAGGAAGTTGTAGATCCATTTTCCCACTTTGCCTGTTATTCACATGTCTTTAATTTTAAGTCCTATTATACCATGGTCACATTTATCGAAAGCTTTAGCAAAATCTGTGTATATAACATCGTAGTTGTCATTGCCTTCCAATGCATCTAGGATATTGTTGTAGTGCTCTATTAGTTGTGATAGGCATGATCTACCTGATCGGAATCCATGCTGATTTTCGTTGAATCTTTCCCGTGTCTCCAGGAAATCATAAATTTTCTCTCTAACTATTCTTTCAAATACGTTGGTGAGGTGAGACGTCAATGACATTGGTCTATAGTTCTTTGCTTGAGATCTGTCCCCTCCTTTATATATAGGGACAATGTTTGCTCTTTTCAAGATACTCGGTATTTCCCCAGTGTCTAGGGATCTTCTCCATATCCAGTATAAAGGTGTAGCTATTTCATTTTTACAGTTTTTAATCAATAATGCATTCCAATTGTCCGGACCTGCAGCTGAATGTGGTTTCATTTGTCCTATAGCTCTCGCTACATCTTCTGGTGTAAAATCAAAGTCTGTTATATACTCTCCTTGCAATTCCTCTTCAAAGAATGCATTTATGTCAGGTATCGCTTTGTCACTTTTTGGGGTACTGAAAACTGATTCATATTGAGCTCTCAATGTATCAGATATTTCTTTTGGATCGTCGGTTAGTTCATTATTTCCTGTCCTTAAGGGCCCAATAGCGGCGCACGTTTTTGTTTTCCTTTTTGCATAGCTATAGAAGTATTTTGGATTTTCCTTTATTGCTTCTACCGCCTTTTCCTCTTCCCTCTCTGTATGGTCCTTAATCAGGGCTTGTATTTCCCTATCGATACCCTCCAGTTTTTCTTATTATTATTTTCCTGCCATTATCTCCGCAGTTTCCTAACTTCGCCTCCACTCTCTTTCTTTTGCGGAATAGTCTTCTCTTTTGCCTTTCTAGCCAGCTCCTCTTTCCTTTTGGCTGTGATTTTGGAGCATATTTTTCTAAAATTCTCAGCGTATATATATATATATATATGATGAATAAAACCACGAAGGAAAGGAAACACAAAAAGGTGCTCAAGCGCTTTCGTCTAATGACATCCTCAGGAACACTGAAGTACATAAAAGGTTACGGCCTATATATAGGTTACAGAAAGAAAAAATAAATAAATAAATAAATAAATAACATACACACCACACACACACAAACATACATATATATATATATATACATACATATCTACACACACATATATATACATACATATCCACACACACACACATATATATATATATTTTTTTTTTTTTTTTTTTTTTAGTTCAGGAAGAACCGATTCGCCTCTATTTAAAGGGCATATCTCAGCGGAAAAACAAAGAAAAAGTGAGAGGAAAGACAGAGGAAAAAGAAAGGGTGGAGGGGACAGTCGAAGTGGAAAAAGACCAAGGATGACAAGGACTGCAGGGTCGAGCCCCATCATCCTTGGGTGCTAGGGCCGGGAGGGCGCACGTGAAACCTCCAGGAACAAGCACGTACAAACGAGCACAAAGAGCACGAGCTTAGAACCCCCTTCGGGGATATATATATATATATATATATATATATATATATATCAGTGGCGGCTCTTGGTAATTTTACTTACGCATGCAGTCACATGCATTACAGTGTAGTACATATTAGATAAGCTGTATTTTGTCTTTTATGGTATTCTTATGAGTTATGTAGTAACCGAGGATAGAACCAATATTATATTAATAATATTAATAATAATTTTAACTTTATTTTTTTAACTTAAATAATAACACTGGCCAACAAAATGAAACTTTTTTTTTCTCATCACAAACATGATCACACTTTTCTTAATGCATTTGTCGCACTGATTCCGAATCTGGTTTTATTTCTTTTCTAGCACGTATAGTTATATAAATACACTGGTTTTGATATTTTTACATTTTTGATATTGCTATAAGAAAATTTATGGATGTATAGATCACACTTAGGAATGCTAAACAACAAATACATCATATACCTTATTCAATGTACCTATAAATAAAGAATATATACATTATTTTATTAAAAGTGCTGTGAGTGTGATTTCCTTTTGTAAATTTGGCCTGGATTGTCACGATACAGCATCCAACAATGGTCCACCATCATACTTTCATTCCAATATCCTTGGTAGCGCTTCTCCATCATCTGAATATCTTGATGGAAGCGCTCTCCTTGCTCGTCACTCACTGCACCAAGGTTTTCAGGAAAGAAATCTAAGTGGGAATGCAGGAAGTGAATTTTTAACGACATTCGACACTCCATTTCTTTGAAGGCATCAAGGAGGTTCTTGACTCCATCCTTAGACGCAGGTGACTTGTTGCTTCCAAGAAAGTTTTCACATATCCATTTGAACGCCAGCCAAGCCTTCAATTCCAGCAGACTTAGGACTTTTTCAAATTCAGTGTCATTCAAAACCTCCCTTATTTGTGGCCCAACAAAAATTCCTTCCTTCAATTTTGCTGCAGTAACCTTTGGAAATTTCCTTGAAAGGTATTGGAACCCTTCAGAATTGACTTTACCCATTGCTTTAACAAAATTCTTCATTAAACCAAGTTTAATGTGAAGAGGTGGCAGATAGCTCTTTTGGGGATCCACTAAAGGGACAGACTGGACATTGCTTATCCCTGGGACATATGTATACCTAAGTGGCCAGTCACTTTTGGTGTAATGTTCTATAGTGGCGCGACTGTCTCACAGGCAAAGGAAACAACAAATTTTTGTGAATCCTGACTGCATACCCATAAGCATTCCTATAACTTTTAGATCTCCACAAACATTCCATTGATGACTGTCGTATTTGATTGCCTTAAGTAGTATATCCATATTGTCATATGTCTCTTTTAGATGGACGGAATGGGCAATGGGGATGGATGGCATTATATTACCATTATGCAAAAGAACTGCTTTCAGGCTTCTCTGCGACGAATCAATAAAGAGGCGCCACTCAGATGCCACATACGTCTGAGATATGGCTGTAAATAGTCCATTGATGTCATGGCAATAACAGAGAGGACCATCTACTGAAAAGAATGCTGTTAATTCAAAATTCCACTTTCGGTAGTAACTAATACGAACATTGTTCTCAAGTAAATTGTTCTCCTTTAGTCTTGAGGCGAGAAGCTCTGATTTCTCTTTAGACAGCGATAAGTCTCTAACAAGATCATTCAACTGTCCTTGGGTTAACTTTTTAGGCTCTAAATGTCTACCTTCAAAAGTGTACTCTGGTTCTGTAGATGGTCCGGAAACGCCAGTTGCACCTTCATCACTTTCCATGTCATCTATATAGAATTTAGCCTATCACTTGGGGGAATTGGAATGGGCAATGTTTCATCATGTTTTACTGGTCTACGTGCTGAATCCAAGTTTGGATATACAATCTGGTGTTTGTTCTTGGCAGAAAACCCCATTAAGTTCACACTACAAAAATAACAGTCTTCATGATGATCTCTCGGCTCCCTCCATATCATGGGTATGGCAAATGGCATTGAAGCTTTCTTTTTGTTAAGCCAATCACGTAATCCATTTGAACAGCCAGAACAGATTTGATGTGGCGCCCATGGTTTATCTTGGTCACCTAGATGGCAACCAAAGTATAGCTTGTATATTTTCTTAATGTCAGTTGTAATACTTCGTCGCTGTGTTTTAGTTGTCAACTGGCCGCATACGAAACAGAACTTGTCAGTGTCATTCTTACATTGTCGAGGCATGTTGACTGACCTGAGCAAACTATAAGTTCAAAAAAAATGTACACCAACTTGACACAACAAGTTCTTGGACTGGACTGATCTTTTGACACACAAAGCACGGCGTTGTTGCCTGAATCACAATGCTGCTAGACGTAAAAGCTCACACCTGAAATACATAAGATGTATAATTAAGATAATTGAAATAAATAAGATGAATAAACTAAAAAAACAATAAAATAAACACAATCAAATGTTGAAATATTAGTATTTTGCCTATTTAAAATGGTTAAATCTGTGTAGTTATATATATGCCTTCATCTTGAAAACCTTACGTGCTAGAAAAAATCTGAATGCAGTTTTGGAATCAGCGTGAAAAATGCTATCCAGCCACCACAAATTTTACTCTGATGAAAAATCTTTGTTGACCAGTGTAATTTTAAATTCATTGAGTATATTATTTACGCATGCAGTGCATGCCTTGCATTCATTAAGAAGCCACCCCTGATATATATATATATATATATATATGCAATAAACAGAGAAGTAAAAATAAAAATTAAAGGATTAACAACGAGGCATACAGATTTGTAAGGAAAAATATCGACTTTTAGCACAAGATCAAATGAATTATAAAAATACAAATTTATACTGGAAATCTGCCCGGGTTTTAACACTTTGCCTTTTATAGTCAAGTTTCGATATATATAAAAATAAAATGAAGATTATAAGTTAATAAAGTAGCATACAAGTTTACCAAAGATTTTGCGTCCTACCCTTTTTATCTAAATCTGTTTTGAAGGAATTCAAAACAACAGGATCGAGTTGAAAAAGACCTTTGCTTATGTTGGTTATTTGAAAGTTGGATAATGGCAGACTCAAGAATATTTCTATTAACAAAGTTGCTAGAGTGAAATAAAACTAAAGCATTATTCCAATCAATACAGTGGGATAACTCTGACAAATGGACAAAAAGAGCACTGGACAACTGTCTTGTTCTAATGGAATATTGATGCTGTTTTATACATGTGTGCAAATCCTTTCCCATCTGACCTATGTAAAAGGAATCACATTGTTTACACCCAATTTTATAGATAATGCCTGAATTATTGGTAGGGCTATTTTTTACTATGATATTTTTCACAATATTGTTATATGAAAATACTACATTAATATTTTTCACGTGTTACTTTCGTGAAATAATTTTCATATATATATATATATATATATATTATATATATACATATATATACAGGGTGTCCGAGAATTATCTGCACAAGTTTTGGCTGTTATTAAAAGTCAACCATGAAGTGCAGAAATTCCAGTGTTGTCCCATTTTACAGAGAATCTCTAAGTTTTTTCTGATACCAAGTTTCGACAAGTTTTTTAGAAATTCCAGTGTGTCTGAAAATTATCTGTACAATTTCACCTTTTAATAAAATTCTTGATAACACATGTAAAATTCTTAAACAAGATTATTTAGAATCTGTATTTTCAAAAGTTTCTTTTATTGAAGTAACGTTGTTATAAACATTCGATATGTGCACCATCAGTGATTCGCAAAACATCCAATCGATAATCCAAATGTTGCCATGTACGCTGCAGCATATCCACATCAATTCGCTCAATAGCAGCTGTGATTCTTGCTTTTAAATCATCAATGTCTGTCACCCGCGTACAAAAAAGAAAAAACTTGTCAAAACTTGTTATCAGAAAAAACTTAATGCGTTTCTCTGTAAAATAGGACAACACTGGAATTTCTACACTTCATGGTTGACTTTTAATAATAGCCAAAACTTGTACAGATAATTCTCGGACACCCAGTATATATATAATTTAGGGTGGTCCATAAAATTGAAGTTTTGATTTTTTGTTATTGCCAGGCGGTAACTTGTGAGGATGAATGAGAAAACACCTCTGGCCAATTTTTTCCCAAATCAATCACTTTTTAGGGGTAGCACACAGTACTTCATTTTTGCACTTTTGCACTACCTAGTAGATTTACTTGTATATTATGTTCCAGTTCCAGTAATACATCTTTTCCTTGACAGATTATTGGTGTAGTGTTCATTGGTTGTGTTTAGTGGTTGGATATATGACGACTCAAGTTCGAAGCTCTTGCTTTTATCTCCTTGAAGGAGATAAAGTGAAGGACAAGCTTCTTGGAAGCAAATTACCATCACGTGGAGAAGTATTGTCATGCTTCCTTCATCACCACACTAATCTCAAGAAGGAGTTGAAGGAAAGTGCTCAAGTAGTGTGGGGTCAACTTGAAATATTTTGGAACAAAGCTCGAATCCCGACAAGGGAAAAATACAAAGGAATCCAAAAGATCTTGGACCTTCACCAAGATTGGATCAAAATAAAAAAAGGACGAATGAGGAGGAGCCAGAAGCAGGTGAGTTGGATGATCAATGATAAATAAAATAGTTTCTCGAGAGTATGACATATTATACTGTACAATAGTCAATACATTTATCATATATATATTATATATATTTATTATTTATATTTAGGTGTACAATGAAGAGGGATTCAAGGAGACACTTCGGAACCTATTTGATATGGCACATGCTGATGCCGTGTCTCTAATCAAAAACCCAGAAGACAAGGCCTTCTTGCTGGCCCAGCGAGAGCCTGGAAGACGGGGATGCATGGTGGGAGTAGACAGAAAAACAGCAGAAAAAGAAAAACAAGCTGCCCACAGGAAGATGGAGGAGGAGGAGATGCGAAAGAGAAAGGTGAGATTGTTCTTCAAATTCCTTCTTTCATTTGATTACAATGATTAGGTTGTTCGTTAACACTAATTGTCCATTTTCTTTGATTGTATTGCAGGCAGTCAATGAAGGTGCATCAACATCGGGTACAGCAGTATTGGTGTCCTCAACAGAATCCTCAGTCACTGACGAGTCATCCTCCACCGAAGATGAATGGGCAAAAGGTGGAAAGCGACCTCCAAAACAGGTGAAAAGAGTCAAGAATGTGATAACATCAAATCTAGCTGCTGCCCTAGATCGGACACACACTACGGACAGGATGGCAACCTACATAATAGCAGAGACTGCATTGAGCCTTGGCCACAGCCCAATGAATTTTAACATCACCCGGACCTCCATCAAACGGCAGAGAGAACGACATCGGATCATGATCTGCAGTAGCCTAAAAGCTTCCTTTCAGTCCGGTCCTGCAATCATCCACTGGGATGGAAAACTTATTCCAGACCTCCTCAACACCAGAGACCATGCGCATGTGGATCAGCTGCCTGTGCTCATTTCCTCCTTTTCGGGTCAATCTCAGCTCCTTGGAGTCCCCAAAATACCAACTGGATCAGGAGAACACCAAGCCAGCGCAGTTTTTGAATTATTGACTGATTGGGGCCTCGAAGAATCTGTCGTGGGGATGTGTTTCGACACCACTGCCTCCAATGCTGGTCGTTTGAATGGAGCGTGTGTGTTGTTGGAGCAGAAGTTGAAGAAAGACCTTCTCCATTTTGCCTGCTGTCATCACATCATGGAAGTGATGATCGGTGGAGTTTTCACTGCTTGCTATGGCCCAACGAGTGGACCTGATGTTCCATTGTTCAGCAGGTTTCAGAGCAAATGGACCTTCATCGACACAGGAACATACGGCACCAGATGGGATGATGAAGAGGTGCATCGACTCTTGGCCCCCATTAGAGATTGAATTCTCCGCTTTGCTGAGGAAAAACACTCCTCAAAATCCTTTCGAGATGACTATCAGGAATTCCTCGATCTGTCCATCATTTTCTTGGGAGGGAGCATTGACAACTACACCTTCAAGCAACCTGGCCCCATGCACCAAGCCAGATGGTTATCTAAGGTGATCTATTCATTGAAGATGTGGCTGTTCAGGGGACAAATCCCAGCCCTCACTCCACGAGAGCAAAAGTGTCTTAAGGATGTCAGTGTCTTCGCTGTTTCCATCTACCTGCAGGCATGGATGACAGCGCCAATGGCTGCTGCTGCGCCTCGCAGCAACCTCAGTCTTCTGCAGAGTCTTCGGGAATACCATGACCCCAAAATTTCGAAAGTGGCATTAAAAAAACTCAGCGGTCATCTTTGGTATCTTTCGGAGGAGATGGTGGGCCTCGCAATTTTTGATCCTGAGGTGTCTGAAGAGACTAAAACAGCAATGGTGAAGGCGATGGAGGAAGTTGAAGGAAAGCCTGATTGCCAGAAGAGAAGGAAAGGTGTTGCTGAGGGGGCTTCAATCGAGTCACTAGCAACAGCAAACTCAAAAAGACTGCTGTTGTCTCTGGGGTCAGGTGTGGGATACCTGAGGAAGGAGGTGCGGGATTGGGACAGTGATCCTGATTACCAAATAGCGAAGAAATCAGTGGCAAACCTCTCTGTCGTGAACGATCATGCAGAGAGGGGGGTTGCTCTCATTAATGAATACAACGGCTGCCACACCAGGAATGAGGAACAACTGCAGTATCTCCTGCAAGTTGTTGCTAACTACAGGAAGCAGTTTCCTCAACCACTGAAGTCAGCCTGGCAACTGGGCGAGAAAAAGATCAAATGAGGTGCAGAGGGAATTGTTAGTCAATTCATTTCGGAATTGTTAGTTACCCTAATAGTCATGTACTGTCACCAAGATTAACTTTGCTGTGATTTTCAGATTATACCAAAACTTCAAGTGTCATGTGCTACCCCTACAAATTAACTGATTCAAATAAAACTTTCCCAGAGGTGTTTTCTCATCCATCCTCATAAGTTACAACCCAGCAATAAAAACAAATCACAAAAAAAAATTCCACCCCTATAAGAGTGGACCACCCTAAATTATATATATATATATAGATGAATAAAACCACGAAGGAAAGGAAACACAAAACGGTGCTCAAGCGCTTTCGTCTAATGACATCCTCAGGAACACCGAAAGCGCTTAAGCACCGTTTTGTGTTTCCTTTCCTTCGTGGTTTTATTCATCATAAATATTTTTCACGTGTTACTTTCGTGAAATAATTTTCATATATATATATATATACATACACACACACACACACACACACAAGGGGTGGTCAGAAAATAAGTTTACAAGGCATATATTTTGGGTTCTTTATTTCAGTCTAATAATGACTGCAGATTTAATTGTACAGCTATCCCACTACTTTTCCACATAGTCCCCGCCACAATTGAGGCATTTATCATTTTGTGGGACGAGCTTTTTGATTCCCTGTTGATAGAACCGTGTCCTGTGTTCTCAGCCATCGTGTCACAGATGTTTCCACCTCACAATCACTTTGAAATTTGTGGCTGCCAAGATGTTGCTTCAGTGCTGGAAACAGATAATAATCGCTTGATGCCAGATTAGGACTGTATGCAGGATGTTCCAAGACACTCCACTGGAAATGCTGCAAGAGTTGCTGAGTCACTATATCAGAGTGCAGCCGTGCATTATCATGCAGAAGCAGAACACCTTTACAGAGCAGTCCAGGACATTCACGTTTAATGGCCACTCGTAAATGTTCCAGTGTTGAACAATATGCAGCTACATTGATTGTTGTGCCTTTTTGCATGAAGTCTGCAAGCAAAACGCCTTTGTGGTCCCAAAACACAGTAACCATCACTTTGCCAAAAGACCTCACAATCTTCAACTTCTTTGATCGCAGGGACCCAAGGTTTTTCCATTCCATGCTGGCACATTTTGTTTCTGAGTATGGTGATGAACCCATGTCTTGTCTCCTGTGACAATGCGCTCCAGAAATTCTTGACCACTGACAGAGTCGGAATATCATTGCAGAAATGACAATGCACAAGCCATTCCCCATAAACCTCCACAAGCAAGCAATGAATTTCTGCTGCACACACATTTCTTGCATTCAAAAATCAAATAACTGCACGCTGTAGTGGGGTTGTCTTGACTAACATCTTGTTTTCTTCTTGTTTCAGGATTGGCCACTATGTAACCCCCATATTGACAGAGTTAGTCTTGCTTAATGCCTGACTAGCTCAGTAGTTTTGCTTAGATCCATTTTGATCTTGTTTTTTTGATTCTGGTATCAGTAAATTTCGCCTTCAATTTTTAGAAAAGAAAAACCTCAATTTTCAAAGTCACAGTTGGCTTCCGCTTGTGGAAGTTCTAGCCTGCCAACTCAATTTGTTAAGAACAAGAAAATTCAAGAAAAACAGAGTGCCTTGTGATAATGGACATTGCCTGTGCAATGTGCATAATGGTGTGCAGGTTAAGGTATTTCTAGCTTCAGGTTTTGCTTTTCCATGGCTTAACTATAATAGATAGGTGTGATTGGATTGACCTCAAGTCTAGCTTAAGGATGTTAGGTCCAGTGAGGTCTATGGTGTTGTCTAATTGTACCATTCTAGCATAGGTTAAATTTTTTTATCTTCATCTGAAAATTCCATTTTTGTTGTCCAGTATTTTTGTCATTGTAATTGTAAGCACTATTGTATAACATACCCTTTCAGGGTTTTTGGATTTCCAGTTCTTGATCTTAAGCCATGTTTAGACTCAGCTCATAACCCATTCTAGCTCTTGTAAATGATTCAAGTTGATTGCTAATAAACCCTTAGAATTCTACCAACTAGTTTTTTTTTTCAACCTTTGTCCTTATAGACTGGGGTTGTTACTTTCAAGGATTTACAATTCAGAGGGTAATATCTGCTTTTCTCATCCAGTCACATTTGGTTTACTTCACAATCAGTCTGCTAAAATATTGCTTGCTTGTTGTGTACGCCCATATTTGGTTGAAGTCCTCAAGTATTGCTGGGTGTACATTGCACACACCTTTCCTGAAGTGGACCCGACTCAGACACAGTGTTAATCTTTGGAATAGCTAGTGGGTCGAGTCCATTTCTTGATTCAGCAGTGTGGGAGTCTCATTTGCCCCTCAGTGACAGTCAGTGGAGGTGAGAAAAACTTCACCACCCGGGACCTTGCCTTTTCCCATCATCAAGAAGTAGCCAAGTTACGGTATTCTAGTTATTTCATCACTCTCCCCGCAACAACGCACCTCGTGCCTGGACCACTGTTCCAGTCAAGCCACCATTTTCAACTGACTCATATAACCAATGTACAGTAGATGGCAGCCGAATCAATGTGGTGTTGCCAACAGTGATTAACGAATTCACCTGATACAAACATAAAACTTATTTTCTGACCACCCCTCATGAGTATATATATATATATATATATATATATATATATATATATATATATATATATATGAAAATGAAAATGTTTATTGGCAGACTATAGTCCATATGACAAATATTATTAATACAATGGCAGTTCATATACTAAGGATAGAAACATATACAATTGATTAGAAATAATACTGTAATGTCGAAGTTAAGTGGAGCTACAGACAGACGTTTTCGTACCAAGAGGTCCATAGCTTAGAGAATAAATGGCAGGACTCATGGATAGCTTGGATGATATATATATAACCTTACAAAGGTTCCGCGCGATGATTTCTCATTTCGCGAAGGTCAAGCTTGTCACCCCCTCTCGAGTTGGCCTGGTGAAGTAGTGAGTTGGATTCTTGCGCTCTCCACCTCACATAGCCAGATACGCCCGGCTCATCGGGGATTGTTCTGAGCCGGGCGTCTAGTCTTCTTTTGAAGATTTCCACTGCAACTCCCTTCGTGTTTCTTAGGTCTTTGGGCAACTGATTAAACAGTTTTGGTCCTCTCACTACAAAACTATTTTCTTTCAGGGTTAAGGATGTTCCCTGTCTCGCCTTCAATTTGGGAATACGACACAGTCTACCGCTTCTACTTTCCATCGTTGTTTGGGGAGTTATGGGATTCAGAGTAAGATTAGGGACTAGTTTCTCCATTATTTTCCAAGTGTAAATAATGGTGTATCTCTCTCTTCTCCTTTCCAGTGAATATAGGTCTAGTTCTCGTAACCTTTCCCAGTAATTTAGTTCTTTGCACCCATTGATCTTGGCTGTGAAGCTTCTTTGGATCCCCTCCAGCTGTCTAATGTCTTCTTTTTTATATGGGGAAGTTAGGACCGAGCAGTATTCTAATTTGGGTATGATCAGGGTTTTCAGTAGAGGAATCATTACATTCCTATCCCTTCGTTTAAAGGTTCTCAATATCTGACCCGTTATTCTCTTTGCTCTGTTTACTGCAATCTTATTTTGTGTTTCAAATTTCGCATCATCTGTCATTACAACCCCTAAATCTTTTGCTCTGGAATTTCTCTGAATTTCCTGTCCATTTGGGGTATAATATTCCATGCACTTTAGGTCTTCTCTTTTTCCGTACCGTAATAGCTGAAATTTCTCGGTGTTAAACTTCATATTGTTGTCTTCAGTCCACTTGTAGATTTTGTTTATGTCGGTTTGTAAAGATCCTATGTCTTCTGGGTTTCTTATTTTTCTACTGATCTTTGTGTCATCCGCAAAGGATGTTACTGTGCTGTCTCTGGTAACGTCCTCATCTATGTCAGTTAGCATGATTATGAAGAGTAGTGGAGCTAATACTGTTCCTTGTGGTACTGAGCTGAGGACCTCTGATTCTGATGAAGATACTCCTTGTACTGTAACGACTTGCCTCCGCTCACTAAGGAAATTATATATCCATTTCCCTACTTTTCCTGTTATTCCCATATATTTCAGTTTATGTATTATGATTCCGTGGTCACACTTGTCGAACGCTTTAGCAAAGTCTGTGTATAGTACATCATAGTTTTCATTACTTTCAAGTGAATCAATAATGTTGTTGTAGTGTTCCATTAGTTGTGATAGGCATGACCTGCCTGATCGAAACCCATGTTGGTTATCATTGAATTTTTTCTGAGTTTCCAAAAAGTCATAGATTTTCTGTCTAACTATTCTTTCAAATATTTTAGTGAGATGAGATGTAAGCGACACTGGCCTATAGTTTTTGGCCTGGGATCAATCTCCTCCTTTATATATTGGGACTATGTTCGCGCTCTTCAGGATGCCCGGTATTTCTCCCGTGTCTAATGATAATCTCAATATCCAGTATAGGGGCTCAACGATTGCATTCTTGCAGTTTTTGATCAGTGTGGCATTCCATTTATCCGGTCCTGCCGCTGAGTGTGTTTTTAGTTTCCCTATGGCTTGTGTAATATCATCTGTCATGAAGTCGAAATCCATTATACTTTCCCCTTGTGGTTCTTCTTCAAAGAACGCGTTTCTATCGCAAATCAATTTGTCAGTTTTTGGGATACTGAAAGATGATTCATACTGAGCTTTTAATATTTCAGATACTTCTGTTAGATCATCAGATAAATCACTGTTCTCATTTTTTAAAGGTCCGATAGTCGCTTGGTTTTTCGACTTTCTTTTTGCGAAATTATAGAAGTACTTTGAGTTAACCTTTATCGCTTCTATAGCATCATCATCATCTTTTTCTGTATGCTTCTCGATTTGTTCCTGTATGACGACATCGATACTTTGTAGTTTATCATTTAATATTTTTCTGAGGAGGAGTGAGTTGCTTTCTTGCACTCTCCACTGTACATAGCCAGGCACACCTGGCTCATCTGGTACTGTCCCAAGGAAGACTGGATGCCTGGCTCAGGATGGTACTAGGTGAGCCAGGCATGCCTGGCTATGTACAGTGGAGAGCGCAAGAAAACAACTCGCTCCTCCACCAAGCCAGACCTAGAGGCAGGGCCACCAGCTTGACCTCCGTGTGAAGAGAGACCAACGCAAGAAATAACAAGGTTCATAAGTAGGCTGCATCAAAATTTTTGATTTCTTACGTACATAATGTGAGGTGGTTCAATCAATCATAGTAACACCCTGGTAAAATATTTTTGAATTCTGAGGACCCCTATTCCCCCTACTGGTTTCAGTTCTTTCAGAAAATTTTTAAGATTTGAGATAATTTGCGATTTACTTCGAAATTTTTTTATTATTACAAAAGTTCACTTATAAAACAGTTATATTTATTTTTTAATGAAAAAAATATTTAAAAATACAAAAATTCATGAAAAAAAAAATTTAATACAAATTTTTAGCTATTATCAGTAGAAATTTAGGAATTAAAAGACAAATTCAATAAAAAATTTTTACCTAAAACTAATATTTTTTTTTAATTCCTTCCATTGACCTTTCCACTCAAAAGCAGGCAGTTCTTTTCTAGACTCTAAAGTATTTAAAATAAATTTATGCTGATTAATATAACCAATTCTTTCCTAAGTCCTCTCTGTCTTGAAAATCAACATCTTCATTTTCATCATCATCATCTATCACTTCTGATGGTACAAATTCCCTTGCTTCTCTTAATTTTTCTTTTGATTTCTTTTCCCTTTCCTGTGCTTTTTGGATTTTGCCCAACTTTCTCAAATTACTTGAAGTAGTTTTTTTATCAATTTTTCCTAACTTTTTTTTTTTCCTTTCTTTTTGACCAATAAAAGCTTCCCATTCTATAATAAGTGTTTTATGTTCACACCTACAAAGTTTTCTATCCCTTATGCCTTTATCATAACAGTGGCATGGAGATATGTCAAACATCTCATCATATTTCTTTAATTTTTCATAATATTTTTCATTTCTTTTTATCATAGGGCATTTAGTTAACTTATCAGCATCTTCTATAAGTCTAGTAACTCTAATATAAATTCCCTTTGTATCAATTGTTGGGAAAGAAATTTTTTTGCCAAATTTCTTTTACATCTTGAACAACTATGTTATAGCAATCATTTTTACTTATTTTACCCTGTGCTTTAGATTCTTCCTCTCTAACAATAAAATAGAAGTGCCTTACAACATCAGCTTTTGATGGCATCATGGCAGATGAAAATTTTGCTGGATATCCGAAGGCTGCATTGTGGCTTCTTTTTCTAGAAGCCATAATTTAATTTAATAAGATTTTAACTATTTTATTTATTACTGATATTTTAAAATTAAATAATGTATTTTAATACAAACTTTTAACATTCTAGGTACCTAAATAGGAATCTGGGGAGAAAAAAACAAAAATAATGTAATATTAGGTCTTATATCCGGTGTTATGAGTCAGCACCGGATTTAAGACCCTACCCCCTGATCTCAAAAAAAGTTGGTGAATGGTCTATTCTGATGTAATTCGTGCTGGGGAACCTGATTTTGGCCATCCAAAAGCAAAAAAAATTAATATTTATGGTCGATTTTTACGATTTTCGATTTTTGGCCTATTTCCCATACAAATTCATATGAAAAAAAGTGAGTATCAGTGGGGGTGTAGCGAAGGTCCCACAGCCTTGATTTTTGGTGTGGATACTACTATTACAAAATGATCAACCTCACAATATGTACCTAAGCAAAATCTTGACCTTGACCCCTTTTTGACCTGGCCTATAATCATAAGGTAAGGTAAGGTAAGGTAAGGTAAGGTGTGTGTGTGTGTGTGTGTGTGTGTGTGTGTGTGTGTGTGTGTGTAATGATGAATTTCACTGAGAGACAATCACAAAATGAATGAATGATGCAAACTCACAAAGGAAAAAATTATTCCAAGTATTCAGCAATACACCCAACAAGATGTCAGTCAAAATTATAGTGTCACTAGAAAAATGTGCTATAGTTTAAAACTCCTGCTACTAAAACCAATGCAACTTTTTCATAATGTTACAGATCATAATAGAACATCTGTACAATAGCAGGGACAGGAAACTAATTTAAATATTTAAAAATTTTAATTATAGGAGTTCCTTATCAGTATTTCCTCAAAAATTTAGTGAAACAAATGACTTACACTACATACACAACTTACATTAAGTTCAATTTGTATGGGCTCATCAGTACCCATTTGTGTACCATCCACTCATTACCACAATACCATAGTTAATAAACAGCATTCATATGGAACCCATGAATACAGATGCAGAAGCTCTCAATTCCAGTGAAATTCAAATCAATGACTTTTTGGTTTTACTCATTAACCTCAATGAAGGTTTGTGTATTGGTCTCTCTTCACACAAAGGTCAAGCTGGTAGCGCCGCTTCTAGTTCTTTGGAGGACTTCAACTTTGACCCCTGTAATGTTTCTGAGGTCCTTTGGAAGCTGGTTAAAAAGTCTTGGCCCCCTGACAACCAAGCTATTTTCCCTCAGTGTTGAAGAGGTCCCTTGTTGGGCCTTTAATTTGGGAACACTATACATCCTGCCTTTCCTATTTTCCAGTGTTTGGATGGTAATTGGGTTTAGTTTGAGGTTTGGTACCAGTTTTTGTTATCATTTTCCACATGTAGATTATGGAGTACCTCTCTTCTTTCCAGGGAGTACAGATTTAGTTTACATAGTCTTTCCCAGTAGTTGAGTTCTTTGCAGCCATCAGTCTTAGCTGTAAAATATCTCTGAGTTTCTTTGCTTATTAGTTTCTTCCTTTTTATATGGGGACATCAAGACTGAGCAGTATTCAAGTTTTGGTATGATCAGTATTTTCAGCAGGGGAACCATTAGTCTTGTCCCTTCTTTTGAACATTCTTAGTACCTGCCCCACAACTCTTTTTGCTTTGTTTATCGCTATCTGATTCTGTGTTTCAAATTTCGCCTCATTGGTCATTATAACCCCAAAATCTATCACTTTTGTGCTTATCTGAATTTCCTGTCTAACTGGAGCATAATATGCAGTAAGTTCCTCATTTCTACCATATCTCAAGAGCTGAAATTTCTTGGTGTTAAATGTCATATTGTCGGCTTCTGACCATTTGTATATTTTGTTCATGTCCCTCTGCAAGGCCTCCACCTCATTTGCATCGCTGATTTTTCTGCTGATCTTTGTATCATCTGCAAAGGATGTTACTATACAGTTGTTGTTGTTTACTCCACTGTCTATGTCTGTTAGCGTGATAATGAACAGGAGTGGGCCAGTACTGTACCTTGTGGTACTGAGCTGCATACTTCTAATTCTGATGATGATATACCATGAATTTTGATGACCTGTAGACATTCTCTGAGGGAGTTGTAGATTAATTTTCCCACTTAGCCTGTTATTCCCATATATTTCATTTTATGTGCTATTATACCACAGTCACATTTGTCAAAAGCTTTATCAAAATCTGTGTATATGACATCATAGTTTTCATTACCTTCCAGTACATCTAGGATATTGTTATAGTGCTCTGTAAGTTGACAGGCATGATTTTCCTGATCAGAATCTGTGCTGATTTTCACTGAATCTTTCCGGTGTCTCCAAGAAATCATAGATTTTCTATCTAACTATTATTTCAAATACTTTGGTGAGGTGGGGCATCAATGACACTGGTCTATAATTCTTTGCTTGAGATCTATCCCCTCCTTTATATATAGGGACAATGTTTACTCTTCAAGATGCTCAGTATTTCCCCAGTGTCTAGGGATCTCTATATTCAGTATAAGGGTGTAGCTACTAGCTATTTCATTTTTACAGTTTTTAAACAATAATGTATTCCATTTGTCCAGACCTGCAGCTGAATGCGATTTCATTTGTCCTATAGCTCTTACTACATCATCTGGGATAAAATCAGTCTGTTATACACACTCCTTGCAATTTCTCTTCAAAGAAGGTATCTATGCCAGGTATCACTTCGTCACTTTTTAGGGTACTGAAGACTGATTCATACTGGGCTCTCAATGTTTCAGATATTTCTTTTAGATTGTCCATTAGTTCATTATTTCCTTTCCTCAAGAGCCCAATAATAGCACGCATTTTTGTTTTTCTTTTTGCATAGCTCTTGAAGTATTTTGGACTTTCCTTTATTGCTTCTACTGCCTTTTCCTCCTCCCTCTCTGTATGGCCCTTAATCAGGGTTTGTATTTCCCTATCGATACTCGATAGTTTTTCTTGCATTACTTTCATGGCATTGTCATCTCCGCAATTAGCTAACTCAGTTAAACTTGGCTATCTAGCTGATAAAACATATACTGATTTTGATTTTATGTAGTGAAGTATGACATGAATGCATGCAACATAATATGAATCTCATTTAACCAGGATGTATGGAACCTTCAAATCTGTCTAAAGGGAGGCCATGACTCCCTGCCCCCCCCCCCCCCCCCCCTGAATCTGCCTATGACAACATCTCAAACTAAAATTTGAAGTTGAATGCAAATTATAATTTAAAAGGGGGTCACCTACCTTATCTACAAATTCAATTCCCTTTTTCAAGAGAACATAGTGGCAGTCAGGAAACCATCTAGCATGTTCCTCCCAAGGTTTGTCCTCTGGCTCCCAGTTCCTAAGACCATTTCCACAATGAAAACACCTTACATGATCGCTTAAACCTAGAAAATAAGTACAGACCAAAGGTAACAAATATGCACCCTTTATTTTATGCAAGAAGGGGGGGCAAGGGCGAATGCCTGCAAAAATGTCGCTACCCCATACAGATTAAAATAGCTGAAATCAAAGTTCAAAATTTTTAAGATGCCTGGACACACTGCATTTGAAATATTGGAGGTCAAAGACCAGATAAGTAGATGAAAGACTAAGAATACCAATTAACCCTCGCGTTAGAGAGTTGGATAGAAATGAGATGAAAGTAAAAAGTCTGGTTGTGCATGCTCTCCTTAACAACGAAATTTTTCGTAGGGTTAAGTTATAAGTGCGTGTTTTGGGAATGGTACATATTTGACCCAGTCGTCTACAAGAGGTTAAAGGAGAAAGCACACACTTTACAAAGTTCAGAAGAACAGAGTCAGTGAGCAGCCCACTCAGTTGCTCAGTGAGTCTTGACTTTGTTCTCGCAGAGCAGTCATCATTCCTCCTATTTTCTTTTTATGTCATTCTTAACATACGTACGTGCATGCGTGTTGACAGTTACTTCATTTGTAACTAATTAGTTACTAGTTAGTCTCAAAAAGTTACTTCCAACATTTTTCCTGGTATTAACTAACATCTGATCCTGATAAAAGTACTTTCCATAACAATACTTGCCAAGATTGTTTATTTATGTCAAATTGAGCGCGATTTACCAACAATATATCATCATATTAGCATTAGATATATGTTGTGAATAAACTTGCACTATGCACAATATGTACATCGAGCAAGGCTTATGAAATAAACTATTCCCAAACATATAGCACAATGCAACTAGAGATATTTGAACAGAAAAAGTGAAGATGGAGCATTAATAATAATGAATTGGCCTCTTCAATCACCAGATCTAAAACCCAACTGAGATTACATGGGATGAACTTCTTGGGAAAGGTTAAATCGCAGAGGTCTGACTAACTCCACTCAAAATTTGGAATGTCTACAAGAGTAGATTAATTTGACACCAGGGTATTTGGAAAAATTGCTGAAAAGAATACCCAAAATATGCCAAACTGTGATAAAGCAAAAAGGAGGATTTTTTGATGAAATGATATGTGCATTTAACAAGTTGTTATAGTATTCCGTATTGTAGAGCAAAGATGCAACAATTTCCATTTAAATTGGGGGGGGGGGGGGGGGGGGGGGGCAGAAAGGGTGACCCTCAGTTTTTGGTCTTTAAAAGTTGCTATCATACTAGTAAAATGAACCATGTTTCACAAATATCTAATGTCATTACCCCCCCCCCCCTGTACATGCCCTCTGAAGTTTTGCTGATATTAATAATGAAAATTATTAGCCACTTTATCTGGTTTTGTTAAAGTTAAAAAAATACTATTAAATTGCTATGACATCAATATTCACATCATAAATTTAGTTAACTGAATTGTTTACTGATGCTAAATAACAATATTAGCCACAAAAACTGATTATTTGCCATTGTTTATTTTTTATGATCATTATTTACATATAATCATAATATATATATACAGTCATCCCTCAGTATCCGCGGGGGATTGGTTCCAGGACCCCCCACGGATACCAAAATCCGCGGATGCTCAAGTCCCTTATATAAAATGGCGTAGTATTTGCATATAACCTACGCACATCCTCCTGTATACTTTAAATCATCTCTAGATTACTTATAATACGTAATACAATGTAAATGCTATGTAAATAGTTGTTATACTGTATTGTTTAGGGAATAATGACAAGAAAAAAAAGTCTGTACATGTTCAGTACAGACGCAACCATCGTAGGCCTAACTACATAGTACACGTCAGCAACAACGTAACAACGTAATGAGTGCTGGAGAGAGACTGAGGATCTGTGAAATGGTGGGAGGCTACAGCAGGGTATGCCTACACATCACTTCATTCGCGTGGATTCAGCATAGTGCTCGGCGCGCGGCAAATTCAAGTCTTGCTTTTTGGAACTTTCTGGAATTTTTTTTTCTGAATATTTTCAATCCGTGGTTGGTTGAATCCGCAGATGCGGAACCCGCGGATACGGAGGGCCGACTGTATTATATATATTTATATATATATATATATATATGTCATGCGGTTTGCTTCTACAAAGCTTCAATTTAATATTTAGGAGAAATCCAATGACAAGGAGGAATGTAAATGCCATGAAGTCTTCTTTAATGCGCAACGTTTCGAGCAATATGCTCATCATCAGGCTAGATAATAACAATATGAAATTAGAATCAATAAATAAATGTGAACAAGACAAAATAATTTCTATAAAACCTATTCATTAAAAGCAAATTTTAAAAAGACTAAAAGAAGAGGGTTAAATTCAAAGTTATAAAAATTTACATATAAAATTACAAGAAATTTAAAAGCTATTTTTAAATTACATATAGTAAATTTGAAATTAGTACACTGGAATAATTAACACTACGAACCTTTCAATGCTGGTTCCGAGGCACGAGTAATTTAAAACAAAACAAAACAGGAAACAAGCTATGGGTTGGGCGGTTGGAGATTATAAGTTAGGGGAGGGGGGATTATAATAAATTGGGGAGGGGGGGAGGGGGAGTTGGGGAGTGGGGATTATAAAAAATTTAGAGGAAGCTGAGGAATCCACGTTTAGAGAAGGGGTCAATGTTTTAATATAAGAGATTCCAAAATTCTAAGTGAGTTAGGACAAGAATTACAACAGAGAATTTTAAAATTATCTAAAGTGACATCAGTTTTACATTTTATACTATGTTCCCGAATATGGAGGCTTCTTTTTTATTTAAAATTTTACCTGTTCGGCAACTTATTCCCATATGCGAATAAAATCTAGCCCTGAGGGAGCGCACGGTGCTGCCAATATAAGTACCAAGGAGACACCTTGGGCAGGTAAATAAATATACAACACCGCTACGCAACGAATCAGGAGTTCGATCCTTCACTGAGAAAAAGCTACCTAAAGACATTTTGTTAATAAATATAATGCGAAAATCAGTATGATAAAAAAATTTTCTTAACAACTTTGTAAATTTAAGTTTAAATTCTTTATTCATGGGACCCATTTCAGGTACCAGGAAATATTTTATATCTTTAGGCACTGAAATACAGGAAAGTTGAGGGCTATAAACATTATTTAAGAAAGATCTTATTAGTTTATCTACATATTGAACAGGAAAACTATTTATTATAATCCCCCCTCCCCTAACTTATAACTCTCCAACCACCCAACCCATAGCTTGTTTCCTGTTTTGTTTTGTTTTAAATTACTCGTGCCTCGGAACCAGCATTGAAAGGTTCGTAGTGTTAATTATTCCATTGTATTAGTGTTAATTATTCCAGTGTACTAATTTCAAATTTACTATATGTAATTTAAAAATAGCTTTTAAATTTCTTGTAATTTTATATGTAAATTTTTATAACTTTGAATTTAACCCTCTTCTTTTAGTCTTTTTAAAATTTGCTTTTAATGAATAGGTTTTATAGAAATTATTTTGTCTTGTTCACATTTATTTATTGATTCTAATTTCATATTGTTATTATCTAGCCTGATGATGAGCGTATTGCTCGAAACGTTGCGCATTAAAGAAGACTTTTCATGGCATTTACATTCCTCCTTGTCATTGGATTTCTCCTAAATATTATATATATATATATATATATATATATATATATATATATATATATATATAATATTACATGATTATTTTAGTTTAACTTTTTTATGCTTGTTTAATAATTTTTTCTCATGTACAGGAGCTAAAGAAATCTTAAAATTGACTTACACTTACAGTAATTAACAGGATCAAAATGAGAGTTATGTTCTGCTTCCACACACCGGTGTGGAGATGTGGAATATATTGAGCTATATCAGTTTAAGGCAGGTGTACTGTCACTCCAGCAAGATATTATTCAAGTGATGATCATGCTAAGGCCAGCCAGAGCTGGTAAGAATCAACTTTCTGTTAGTGATGCTGCATGGAAAGTTGCCTACAACTTGCAGAACCTTTGGATCTGGTGCAACCTATACACAAAGTCAATCAGTAACATTGTCAACCAGATAACAAAATTGTATGAAGAGTTCAAAAAAACACTGTTAGGTTCGCTCACAGAGAATGACAAGCAAAATGAGCAGAAATTTCAGAATTCAACCACCATGCTGCAGCCACTTTGTTTGATATCTCTTGTACAGATATGAAATCACGAAGATGGCAAGAGAAGATCTATGGTGTTGAAGTTACTGAGATAGAGTGAAGTTCCTGGAGGATCAACAAGGACCAAGAAAAATGTTTTGTGATAATTCAGTGGACATGGCATGGCAAAGAACAGCTGAGAGGCAAATGAGGATGTAAGCTGCAATGGACAAGATGCTCCTAAAAGAACAAGAAGACACAAAGAAAAATCAGTTTGTATCACAGCTTTACCAAGAATTTGATGGCTCAATAACAGATGAGGACACATGCACTGAAGATGAATATATCCCTGAAGAAAATATACCATCAACATCAAAAAAACGAAAATTTGTGTATGCAAACTTGAATGAGGATAGAACCAAGTTGCCTTATCAATACAGGCATATCCGTGAAAGTCCGGCAAAAATAAAAACAGCATTCTATAGAGTAGCTGACAAACTGATATCCAAACATCATTTATCATACAACCAAGCAACAGCAGCTATTATTGAAGTGGGAAACTACATGTTCGATCGCAGCTGGAAGTACTTTGACAAAAATGCGCATTACATTGATTTAGACACAGCTCCAGCCCAATCAGCATGCCGAAAAATAGGAAAAGCTATTGAAGTCTTTGTACTGGCAGAAATAGTACAAGATATCATGAATTTGGATGAGTCAGTCACAATTACTTATCATGATGATGGATCTAGAAAACAGGGTGCAGGGTCATTTTCTGTTCAAGGTATCACAATTAATGGAAAATATCGTTCCTTCCCAACACTGCAGCTAGTATCAGAATCACAAGAAAATCTAGCAGCACTGAGACTTACTATCCTGAACATTTTATCGGTAGTCAGTGGTTTCAATCCTAAGACTCTGTATGAGAAAATAGATTGTGATGACCGATGCAACAAGCCACAACATTGGGGTCAAAAGCATTGTATCTGACATATTTGACACTGATCACACACCTGAACATCTCTTATGTCAAGTTCATCCTACATTAATGTTTAATCGCAAAATTGTTAAAGTGTTTAAAGAGATTGATAACACTATTGGACCAGACAAGATATTTGCAAACCTCCTTGTCAGTTGTGTTACATCCCATGATTCAATCACAGAACAGTTCATGGACTGTTTAGTGAGATTGGTTTCACACAATTATGACCATAAACAGTGGAACAAAGCAGGTGACTTTGATCAATACATCATGCCAAAGAAGAATGCTGCTGTTCACCTACAAAGAGAGAGGTTCAATAGGCTTACTTTCTTGTGCACTATTGCCATCCACTTGGATGAAGATGTTTCTAATTTTCTCAACAAGTATGAACACATCACTAACCAACTTGCATGCATCCTGCGCTCATTCAGTAACCTTGAATATATTAGCATCCTTTGTCTAGCTGGTGCACTAATTGGAATACATTTGATTGAACCATTCATCAGTCTGACATCGGCTAGCACAACAGATTATGCTAAGATCATGATTGCATTTCCAATGCTGTATGATGATTTATGCAAAATGGATCCATCTAATCTTCTGAACATTGACAAGCCTGCATTCAACTTCATATCACCTGATAGGTTTAAAATGGTTCTGTGGAATGAAGACATCCGTAATTCAATCATGAAAGCTGTTAACTGCTACAAACCAAGTCACAAATGTTCTCAGCATCATGAAGAAGAAATTAGCAGCTGGATGGCAGAAACAACATGGAGACATGTTCCAATTTGGTGACTGTGATGCAGAAGCCCCTCAATAGGTAAGTGTAATACATAATTTTATAATGTCCTATTGTTGTTGAATTGATGCCATTTTTGTATCCTCATGGTACAGTACTATTCTATTCCTTTTCAGGTAGCATCGATGGATCAGGAGAAACTACAGAGAGCACCAATCAACAACTTGCATCCAGAATGGTCAGTGGGCAGCATCAACTATGAGCTCAGTCAACATGGTGCAAAACAGCTACCTATGGCCAGCAATGCACATGTAAAAGGAAGAAGCACTGACTTGATTGAAGGCAAGTCTATGGCCAAAGTATATGTAAAACTAGTACAGCAAGATGGTCCCCTTCCTAATGTGTTGGTAGAATGGAGCAGAAAGAAACAAGAACTTAAGAGGCAAGGATTAAGTGACAAGGAGGTAGCAAACATAGCAGCTGACAAGAGAAAGAACAAAGATCTAGACACCCTGAAGAAACTTGGTGGACCTTTCACCAAAGCTAGTGAAGTAGATGATTTTGTGAATGATACAAGGTTGTCACTCAAAGAGAAAAATGACAGAATATACATCGAAGTGAGATATGCAAGAGATACATCGACATCTCTTCCCAACTCATCAGATATCTTCAAACTGAAAAAGTACTACAAGAATCTTCCAACAGAGACTTATGCAATTAACTTGAAAATCTATCTAGACAGAGTTGCATCAAATATGACAATGAAAGATTTTGATAATGCTATAAATATACTTGTGTGCTAAATAATGTGTGGTAATTAGAGGTATTTATATTATGCTATGTCTGAATTTATGATTTTTTGTTTTGTCTAGGTGATGTAAATATATATATATATATATATATAATATAATATATATATTATATATATTGGTGAAGGCCGCTTCTGGCAAGCTTCAATTTTAATTTAAGCAGAAAGCAACAGACAAGGAAAGAAACATCCATCAAGTTGGAAAGGGACTATATTTTGTATATTGCAACGTTTCAAGCACAAACTATGCTCATCCTCAGGCAAAAATTCTAAAAAGTTAAAAACATAATATTAAAAACCATAATGACATTAACAAATTAAAATAGGGAAAAAATCCACAAGCATTAAAAACAAAGTCACACTAAAAAAATTCTAAAAAGTTATAATTAAAAACCATAATGACTATTATGAAACAAAAGCGAACAATTAACAAGCTTTAAAACAATAAAAGTGACACTAAAAACGAACAATGAATAACAGCTATAAAATACAAAATGTAAAACTCAAAAAACTAAAAAATCCACAGGCTATCTTTTAAAACACTAAAAAATTAAAAACCCACACTAAAAGGAACACACCTTAAGTCTAAGCAGCACAGATTCCGAGGCAAAACTAAAAAAACAGAAACATCTAAAACCAAGTAAAGGTTGGTTGTTCAAGATGTTCAGTTTAGACGAAGGGGAACGGATGAAATATCAGAGTTAAGCGAAGGGGAGTTTTTTTTAATATACAGGGATTCTAGAAGTCTTAACGTTTGCTCACACGGAGCGGAATCTAAAATGTTAAAATTAGCTAAAGTTATATCGACTTTGCATAGAACAACATGGCTGCGTATAGCTGAAGCTTCTTTAGTTTTCAAAGGTTTGTCAGTTCTATGGCTTATGCCCATATGGGCACAGAAACGCGACTCGAGGCTCCGCACAGTGCTACCAATATAGCTCCGATCACATCGGGGACACTTGAATTCATAAACGACAGCACTGCGCAGAGCATCCGATACACGGTCTTTAACATTAAAATATGAGCCAATAGAACGACGGTTGACAAATACTAGTTTAAAATCTATTTGACAATAAAATTTACTAAGAAGTGGCAGAAGGTTATTACGGCAATAGGAATTCAGATATCCCATTTCTGGGAGCACAAGATAATATACATTTTTAGGAACGTTAAAATTATACTTTTTAGGTTTGTAAATGTTAGCTAGAAATCTATTGATAGCGTTTTCTACAATCTGCAAAGGATAGCCATTATTCACAAAATATTTTTTTAAAAAAACAAATTCATTATGCAGACATTGATAGTTGGAACATAAATTATACGCTCGGTTAAGTAGGGTGTTTACAGATGCCAGCTTGTATTTAAAATCACAATAACTTAAAAAATTGAGACCAAGACCAGTGAACGTCTTCTTACGATAAACTGAAGTAATAATAGAATCACTCTCTCTGCTAATAAGTAAATCCAAGAAAGGCAGCTTGGAGTCAGATTCTTCCTCCAGAGTAAACTTTATGTTTGGATGCAAGTTATTTAAAAATGTAAAAAATTGATGAGCACTGCTAGCATCAGTAAACACTGCAAAAATATCGTCAACATATCGTCTATAAAAAATAGGCCTTATAGGGGTAGGAGGCTGGGTAAACATTTTAGTTTCTAAATAGGTCATGAAACAATCTGCAACCAAAGGGCCAATCGGAGATCCCATGCCCACGCCATCAATCTGCTGGTATATATCTCCATTAAATATAAAAGTACTACCTTTAAGAGTTTGCTCTAACATAGAATTAATGTCATTTTTATCAAAACTTTGAAATTTGGGGGAATTACTAAAAACCTTGTCAAGGATAATTTTGCGAGTTTCGTCCACAGGGATATTGGTAAACAGGGAACTAACGTCAAAACTTACCAAGTAATGGTTAGAGTTAAATTTCTTATTAAGGAGTTCCCTTTGAAAAGACGCGGAATCGGAAATAGTATACTCATTTTTGGAGAAAGGGGAAAGCAAACTAACCAAAAATTTGGCAAGATTATACGAGGGCAAGCTATATGAAGCCAGAATAGGCCTCAAAGGAATCCCGGGTTTGTGTATCTTAGGGAGACAATATAGTCGTCCCAGATCACATCCCGTTGCAAAAAGTTTTTTATAAGTTAATAAATCTATTGCTTTTTTAGTTTTCAAAGATGACAGTAACCTATTGATTTTATCCTCAAGCCACATGCGTGGGCATGGGATCTCCGATCGGCCCTTTGGCTGCAGATTGTTTCATGACCTATTTAGAAACTAAAATGTTTACCCAGCCTCCTACCCCTATAAGGCCTATTTTTTATAGACGATATGTTGACGATATTTTTGCAGTGTTTACTGATGCTAGCAGTGCTCATCAATTTTTTACATTTTTAAATAACTTGCATCCAAACATAAAGTTTACTCTGGAGGAAGAATCTGACTCCAAGCTGCCTTTCTTGGATTTACTGATTAGCAGAGAGAGTGATTCTATTATTACTTCAGTTTATCGTAAGAAGACGTTCACTGGTCTTGGTCTCAATTTTTTAAGTTATTGTGATTTTAAATACAAGCTGGCATCTGTAAACACCCTACTTAACCGAGCGTATAATTTATGTTCCAACTATCAATGTCTGCATAATGAATTTGTTTTTTTTAAAAAATATTTTGTGAATAATGGCTATCCTTTGCAGATTGTAGAAAACGCTATCAATAGATTTCTAGCTAACATTTACAAACCTAAAAAGTATAATTTTAACGTTCCTAAAAATGTATATTATCTTGTGCTCCCAGAAATGGGATATCTGAATTCCTATTGCCGTAATAACCTTCTGCCACTTCTTAGTAAATTTTATTGTCAAATAGATTTTAAACTAGTATTTGTCAACCGTCGTTCTATTGGCTCATATTTTAATGTTAAAGACCGTGTATCGGATGCTCTGCGCAGTGCTGTCGTTTATGAATTCAAGTGTCCCCGATGTGATCGGAGCTATATTGGTAGCACTGTGCGGAGCCTCGAGTCGCGTTTCTGTGCCCATATGGGCATAAGCCATAGAACTGACAAACCTTTGAAAACTAAAGCAGCTTCAGCTATACGCAGCCATGTTGTTCTATGCAAAGTCGATATAACTTTAGCTAATTTTAACATTTTAGATTCCGCTCCGTGTGAGCAAACGTTAAGACTTCTAGAATCCCTGTATATTAAAAAAAACTCCCCTTCGCTTAACTCTGATATTTCATCCGTTCCCCTCCGTCTAAACTGAACATCTTGAACAACCAACCTTTACTTGGTTTTAGATGTTTCTGTTTTTTTAGTTTTGCCTCGGAATCTGTGCTGCTTAGACTTAAGGTGTGTTCCTTTTAGTGTGGGTTTTTAATTTTTTAGTGTTTTAAAAGATAGCCTGTGGATTTTTTAGTTTTTTGAGTTTTACATTTTGTATTTTATAGCTGTTATTCATTGTTCGTTTTTAGTGTCACTTTTATTGTTTTAAAGCTTGTTAATTGTTCGCTTTTGTTTCATAATAGTCATTATGGTTTTTAATTGTAACTTTTTAGAATTTTTTTAGTGTGACTGTTTTTAATGCTTGTGGATTTTTTCCCTATTTTAATTTGTTAATGTCATTATGGTTTTTAATATTATGTTTTTAACTTTTTAGAATTTTTGCCTGAGGATGAGCATAGTTTGTGCTTGAAACGTTGCAATATACAAAATATAGTCCCTTTCCAACTTGATGGATGTTTCTTTCCTTGTCGGTTGCTTTCTGCTTAAATATATATATATATATATTATTTTCCATTATTTTCTAGCAAATATATTCTGTAATGAATTAATCAATTACAGGTCTATTTCTAACTTCTTCAATGATATTTCATGTTTTTTAACAAGATTTGTTTAAATAAACTGGAATTTACTCTTAGAATAAACATTATGATATTCGATAAACTTTCAAACCACATGTACGGGGGGGGGCGGGGGGGCGGATATAGTAAAATACATGATTTTTTTTTTATTTCTAAGCTGTTCGTAAGTGATAGCATATTTTAAGAACCAGAAAAAATAAATAATCCCCAAAAAATAAAAATTGACCCGACCCCCCCCCCCCTATTTAAATGTGCAGTGTGCATCCTACAAGCTCTTAGTTTTTTTTTTTTGCCATTCCCATGGAGCAGTGGTATTTAACCTCTCTCACAGTTACCCCTTGTCCTAGCCAACAAAACTAACTTCCCCTTTTTCAAGGGCAAATACGAGAAAAGGAAAATTGGGAAAGAATAAAGGTTTAATGAAACCATAACTCAGGGTTTGTTTACAGTAGCACCAGCTCTTTAATGCCACCCCCGGGTTAAATACCACTGCCACAGAGGAAAAAGAAAGCCAAAATCAAGGTCCAAGATTTTTGAGATGCCTGGATACTCTGCATTTAAAAGATTGAAGGTCACAGATGGGGGAAAAATGGATTGAGGAAGATTGTACCAGAGTTGACTGGTTGAGTAGGTGAAAGACTGAAAATACGAATTAACCCTTGCATTAGAGACTTGGACAGAAAAGGAATGAGAATGTGTTGAAAATCAGGTACTGCATGCTCTCCTTAAAGGAGGAGGCATGCAGTTAAAAGAATTCAGAAGAGCAGTGCCAGTTATAATTGCGATAGTAAAGAGTGAAGCAACATTGCAGTGGAGGGAGGGAGGGAGGGAGGGAGACAAGGAAAAGTACCATCTCAAAAGGCCTTGAAGCCCATACCAAGGAGGTACCAATGGCAATGGGTGCCACGGAAAATGTTCTACACACTGAAATGGTGTGCAAGATTTGGTCTAACCTTTTCTTGAAATGATCCACAGAGGAACTGTTCACAACTTCTGAAGGTAACCTGTTCCACGTATCACAGATCTTATAGGTAAAGTAATTCCCACACACACTAGTCCTAAACCATTTCAAATCCAACTTCCAACCATTGTTGTGAGTTGGGTTATCATTTAAACTAAACATGCTACTAAAATCGACATCGTTGAACCCGCGTAAGAACTTGAAAACCTCGATGAGTTGACCGCGCAGCCTCCGAGTTTCCAGCAAAAACAAGTTAGGGTGCAAAAACAAGTTAGGGTGCATACTGTAACCGTCTATTGTAGCCTATATGCCTAACAGAAGGGATTAACTTTGTGGCCCTCACCTGCACTCGCTCCAGCCTCTCAATAGGAGGGTTCCAGCACAGGTGAAGCAAAAAATTTTCATTTTGACACCCAACCATCTCAGATCTTGCTTATTTTTGGTGTAGCTATAAGGTAAGTTTGTGCAAGAAAGCCAGCTGTGAAAGTTTCAGCTTTCTACGACCATTACTTCACGAGTTATGAAGGTCAGAAAAATCAAGGTTAAGGTCAAAATAGCTCAAGGTCGGCATCTTTGGATGCACCTCACACATTCACTAATTATCGTAACCATATGAAACTATATGTTTTTGGACTCAGAATGAGCTGTAGAATCCAAAAACGCAACGAAATCAGCAATAGGAGAACAAATAAAAATGTTCACCCTTTTTCAAGGAACGAATTGACCTTTTGACCTTGAAGTTCACACATTTTGGGGAAACATTTCTTTACACAAAATGAAGTTCCATCATTGCACTTTTAATATAAACAATAAAAATGTATCTTATTCACCAACTATACTGTCTTAAAGAATTTTTCAAATTGGCTATTTTTCAAATTTCTGGCAAAATCGCCATATGTACCGTATATGCATATATGTACTGTTAAAATCTAGAGATATTCATTATTTAAACTACTTAAGCAAAAATAAATATTATTAGAAACGTGATACAAAATCACTTAGATATAAGCTAGGTACCATAGGTATAACTATGATATAGATCTCTATTTTATTGTGGTCTCCTCCACCCCTACAACCACACCTTTCCACCCTTAGAAATATTTTACTTTTTTTATAATTACTTTTATTAATAATACATTAATACAAACATATATATATATAGGAGTATCATATAAAATAGGAGTAAAAAAGGAGTATCATATTATGTAGACCTGTATTCTATAGATACATATTAAACTAGAGCTCTGTACACTTTCGACTCAAGAACAGGAAACTGTGGCAAACAGGTCTGCATGATTACCCTCAGCTGTTAGCATCTCATGATCATCAAAGGCATACTGAATTATTCTTGAACCTGCTGTCAATGATGGAGCAGTCATTGTCTGGATAATATCAGATGATAACATCCAACATGAGTCAGGACGAGAAGGGAAACTATGTTTAGAACGTCTTCCATGTGGAGACATAAAATTGACCTTATAATCACTAAATTCTTCTGATACTTCAACCACTAATCCAAACCAAATTTTATTATCATAGTTACAAGCTACATATACCCCAACTTGTATATCTTCAGTTGAAATGTGCTTTTGCTCATGTAAATTATCTTTAAACGATGGATGCACAACTGTCATAATTTTTGTAGGACCTGAGGAAATCTCACCAACCTCCAACTGGGTATGACTAATAGGCACAAATCTATGAAATCTACGAGTACCTGGGATGGTTACAGAATTTTTATATCTATTTTCCAGGAATTCAGTTGTCTGCTGGACATTTTGTTTCGATAAGAATACAAATTTTGTGCTGGTATCTTTCTCATCCAGAAATTTCATCATGTCAAGTGGTGTCAGAATTTGGTCTTTAAATGTACGTTGAAGACTGGCACGAGCCGTCATTCTTTTTGCTGTGCCTCCGACTCCATCACAAGCACTTTTGCCATGTGAAGTTGCAAAAAAGTGCCATTCAGCATCCAGTCCAAAGTCCTCTTTGTGGTGACACAAATTGGTGAAGTTATATTTATTCTTATACTGCCCTCCGCAACCATCAGTAAAGTAATGAATCTTCCGCAGGCCTGAGCTCTCTTCTTTTATCATGGGGATCAGTTGCTTTAAGAACGCAAAGACAAGGTTTGTACTATGTTTCATGTCATCAGAAATGAAACAATAACTTTTAACTTTAATTTCAACATCATTTTCATTTACTTTATAGTAACACAAATGGATGAACTGTTGCCTGACTATTTTCCCAATGGTAACCTTGTGCAGCATCTTGTACAATAAATGAGTAGTTTTCAGAGAAGTCTCCTAGGAGAATACCTTCAGTGACCATCAGATTAGCTTTCAGTTTTTTTAGGAAACTTGCTTGTGCATCAGCCACATAAGTGTGTCTTGTTAGTGCACAAATTCTAGTTGCCAAAGACTTAATGAAGTTTTCAAGGGATTCACCGATGTTAATAAGGGTTGTCCGATCCGTGGAAGTCCACTGCTTGTATGTAATTATGGTGCCGACTGCATCCTGAACAGATTCCAATCCTTCAAGGAATGCAATAACACCTTCTTCTCCTGGACACAATGCACATTTTTGTAGCATACACTCTTCCTTTTCACTGTCACAAACTGCATAGAGAATGAGGTCTTTATA
Source organism: Bathynomus jamesi (assembly GCA_023014485.1). Lineage (NCBI taxonomy): Eukaryota > Metazoa > Arthropoda > Malacostraca > Isopoda > Cirolanidae > Bathynomus > Bathynomus jamesi. The sequence goes on from JAJOZX010010383.1 coordinate 63,283, forward strand.
TGATAGTTGTTTTTCCCCCAAAGCTGATAGCTGAAGTTTGGGATTTTGGTGGTAGGTACAGACACACACAGTGTGTGTTCCTCCAGCTCCTGCCAAGACACACCACTTGGGTCTCAATGCAGCAAATGATGAGAAACCTATTTTTGGATTAGTGTCATTTGCCTTGAAAACAGCGAAAATCTCACGTAAATTACCAAGCACCAATCGTTTCTGCTGTAGTTGCTTCTCTCCTTCATGATTCCTAATTGATAGACAATCCTTCTTGCCTGGACATATTCTGCTTATTTCATCTGATTCATAGAAAGTGCACACTGCTTCCTTCTCTTTCTTTGTTATAACCCGACCTTTGCTAATATGTGGAACTTCTGGTAATATGCCATGTTCTTTCTTTATTTTGCGGCTGGTTGAAACCATTCTTGTAGATGCATTGAAGAAAGATGCTGTTCTGTGAATGGTGTATGGTGAGTGTGTTAGTATTTGAATCTTCCTCTTGTAGTCAGTCGTCTCACTGAAGGCATTCTTGAGTGCTTGCATCACTCCTGCATGCCTGCGAAAATGATATACATGTTTGAGTAAATTTATATGCAAACATATGATCTATATATAGGCTTAGTATACTTTAATGAAGGTACTACAGATATATATACAGTACTCACAAATTATTGTCATCCATTTTAGATTGCTTTTCTTCACTTTCTTGTGTAAAACTGTCATATGAAGTTTCTAGCTTTCTCTTCAGGGATGTTGATGCCATTTCAAATTTTGTTTCAGCCTTTGAAGATCTCCCTTTTCGTGACAGACCCTCTGAAAAACAAATAAAATAAATTGTTATAACTTTTTTTAATCAACTGTAGGCCTATAGATGTACATGTACATTACATATGAATTTGGTAAATACCGTATATATAATCATAACTGTATTGATCTTCATTATATAAATTGATATGCATACATCTGAATTTGTCAAATATATAAAGGTTGTAATGTTCATACATGTAGTTATATATATTGATGTTTTGTTGCTATAATATCTACATAAATTAACACTTTAAAAATACTTAAACTTACTTGTCTTCACTGGTGTCACATTCAGCATTGGAAGAATTGTGTCTAAATCTCCTTGGAAATCTTCAAACATTATTTCAGTAGTACACCCATAGGCAGAGGAACGTTTTTCTGTGGCAGTGGCATCAGTGTCTGAGTTCGAATCTGAGACAATATCAGAGACTTTTTTGTCTTCAGCTTTGATTTTATTGATATCATTAACACAATTTTTACAAATGTAATCTCCATATATTAATCCGTGAATTCCTTGCAGTGTATTACGGACTGGCACAAGTGCTTTTTCGATCTTCTTCTTATGTTTTCTAAGAGGATCAGCACAAACTTTTCTACCCATCTTGTTTATCTGTAAGAAAGGCATAAAATAAGTAATTAATTTATGTTCACAAAATATATTATTTAACAGTACAGTACATATATGCATATACATATGGCGATTTTGCCAGAAATTTGAAAAATAGCCAATTTGAAAAATTCTTTAAGACAGTATAGATGGTGAATAAGATACATTTTTATTGTTTATATTAAAAGTGCAATGGTGGAACTTCATTTTGTGTAAAGAAATGTTTCCCCAAAATGTGTGAACTTCAAGGTCAAAGGGTCAATTCGTTCCTTGAAAAAGGGTGAACATTTTTATTTGTTCTCCTATTGCTGTTTTCGTTGCATTTTTGGATTCTACAGCTCATTCTGAGTCCAAAAACATATAGTTTCATATGGTTACGATAATTAGTGAATGTGTGAGGTGCATCCAAAGATGCCGACCTTGAGCTATTTTGACCTTAACCTTGATTTTTCTGACCTTCATAACTCATGAAGTAATGGTCGTAGAAAGCTGAAACTTTCACAGCTGGCTTTCTTGCACAAACTTACCTTATACACCAAAAATAAGCAAGATCTGAGATGGTCGGGTGTTAAGCACTGATTCACCTGTGCTGGAACCCCTCAATATCTTTCCTGAGGGTGGGCGACCAGAACTGCACAGCATATTCCAGGTGCGGCCGAACCAGGGAATTGTACAGAAAGAGCACAATCTCCTTGTTCCGAAACAGAAATGGCGATTCAACTGACGATGCCACCGTCGATGTCATTTATGTAAATGATAAACAACAGTGGCCCCAAAATGGAACCCTGAGGAACCCCACTAGTGACTGAGGCCCAACCCAAACTAACCCCTTTAATTACAACCCTCTGCTGCCTATTCTGTTAGAGAGATAGTGTGTGTGTGTGTGAAGACAGTAAGAGGCGGGGAACTGATGAGACAAAAAGCCTTTAATTCTATCTGGTCAAGTAGGGCTATGTGGGCTGAGCCACCACACATGAGAAGTGTACTTCATACAAGATTTGACAGGACCCCTGGTACAGACACAGCAACTGAGTAGGGTGAAGAAACTGCAGAGCTGGTAAAACACTTACCATGACCAGGATTCTACAAACAAATATGTATGTCCCCTTTATAGCGCAAGGCTGTCCCAGCCAGGAATAGCAAAACATTAAATTACAAAACTATATATTAATAAATATAACGTAAATCAGGCTGCTTACATAACTTATCAATACCCTAACTTCACCTAAACTTAAACTTACAATATTAAATATTTAAATAAGTGGCACTTTAATTGTACTAATGAGGGTTTTATTTGCTGAGAACTTGCAAGGTCTGGCTCCCAACTCCATGTCCTCTTTTGCAGAGGACAACTCTTAGATTATTGGTATTATAGTGTGCTCTCTGTCTGACCTTCGATGATACTTATTTCTTATTTTAAATTTTACATACTTTAATCACCGAAATTCCTACAATTCAAGACCAGCTGTCCACTTTCAAGCAACCAAAATTCAAAAGTTTAAGCACGCACGAGATTCAGCCACATATCACATACGTACCATACAACCAACCACCCAATGGATCATCCAAAAATTACTACATGGCCCCTGTTACAACACACCTAACCTCTTAGAAGCTGTTTTAGAGAGAGAGTATGTGTGATCTTTCCAGTTAAGATCACAAGAAAAGTAAATGCTAACAATGTTAAAAGAAGAAGGATTGAATTGTGTATTGTTGAAGGTTAGGGGATAGTCGTGTGGAAGATTGTGATGAGTAGACAGATAGAGGAAGCAAGTTTTTGAGGCACTAAAAGCCACAATCAGAGATAGCAAAAAGTTCAGGTCAGGTGTTCCATAGCCTTTAACGAAATTGAGTGTCTGTTGAGAGGGACATTTTGGGAAATGGATGGAGAAATGAAGAGTGGAATCATCAGCATAGCAGTGGACTGGACAGGAACTGCAACTTAATACACTGAGCAGCAGAAAAATCAGCCCACTTGGAATATTGTGAAAAGCAAAACAGTGGGCAAGCTTCTGTTTATAAAAGTTTTAAAATTCGAAAATAGTCTATGACGCAACCAAATAAGACAAAACAACGTCAGCTGTGAACACAATAGCTGTAACAATTTTTCGACTTCTTTTAAGAATTCAACAGTCTGACATTCAGTTGCTCTTAGACTGCTAGTACCACTTTTTTCTTCCACTAGTGGGAGTAGGCATTTGCGTTTAGTAACAGATAGATTTCTAATTCTTTTGGGTTTCAGAATTGGACATTTACAATGGATTTGAGTGCCGTGAACGTCGCAAGTCATCGCCCTAATTGAAGATGGTTGGAGCCAGTTACATCGCCAATGCACTAGTAATTCCAAGAACAACGGTTCGACGTGTCTACCAACATTATGTGGAGACAGGAGAGTACACCCGAAGACAAGGATCTGGAAGATCGCGCTGCATATCTGCCCATGACGATCGTTCCATAGTCTTGAATGTTTTGCGAGATCATCACTTGACTGCCACAAACGTCTGCAATGAGCTGGAAAGGTCTCGAGACGTCAGTGTATCGGAGCGAACTGTTAGAAGACTTATGGAAAGTGGCTTACATGTTAGACATCCAGCAATGGGCCCAGAATTGCTCCCACACCACCGCAATGCTCATCTTGCTTTCACTCGTGAGCATGTCAATTGGACTATGGTCCAATGGAGACGAGTAATGTTCACCAACAAATCAAGATTTGACCTTCAAACATCCAATGGACGGGAAAGAGAGTGGAGAAGAACAGAGAAAGATTCACCCCATGCACTTTTACGGAGAAGGTTGCTTTTGGAGGAGCGACGTAACGCTGGCTCCGACCATCTTCAATTAGGGCGATGACTCTTGCGACGTTCACGGCACTCAAATCCATTGTAAATGTCCAATTCTGAAACCCAAAAGAATTAGAAGTCTATCTGTTACTAAACGCAAATGCCTACTCCCACTAGTGGAAGGAAAAAGTGGTACTAGCAGTCTAAGAGCAACTGAATGTCAGACTGTCGAATTCTTAAAAGTCAAAAATTTGTTACAGCTAGTGTGTTCGCAGCTGATGTTGTTTTGTCTCGTTATTTGGTTGCGTCATAGACTATTTTCGAATTTTAAAACTTTTATAAACAGAAGCTTGCCCACTGTTTTGCTTTTCACAATATTCCAAGTGGGCTGATTTTTCTGCCACTCAGTGTAGATCATTGATAAATACAAGGAAAAAGAGTGGGTGAAAGGACAGAGTCCTGGGGAACACCACTATTAATACCTTCAGAACAACATTGAAAATCTACAACTGCAGGTATAGATTGGCCAGAAAGGAAATCAGAGATGAAGGCACATATAGAAAGATAGAAATTGCTGGAGGGCAGTTTAGTTTAGAAATAAAGGATTTGTGCCAGACTCTATTAAAAGCTTTTGATATGTCTCGCTCAACAGAAAAAGTTTCACCAAAATCTTGAAAGGAGGATGACCAAGTGTCAGAGAGATATGCAAGATGATCACCAGTTGAGCATCCCTTGCAGAACCCATACTCATGATCTGAAAGATGATTGTGAGAAGAGAGGTGTTTAAGAATCTTCCTCTTAAGGATAGATTAAAAAATTTTGGAAAGGCAATAAATCAGAGCAATTGGAAGATAGTCTGAGGGTTGAGAACCAGTCATCCTTCTTTGGGACAGGCTGAATGAAAGCAAACTTCCAACAGGAAGGAAAAGTACCACATGAAAGACAGACAAAAGTGTTTGCCAAGCATGGTGTCAGCACAGAAGCACAGTTCTTGAGAACAACAGGAAGGACACCATGAGGATCGTACACCTTCCTAGAGTTGAGCCCAGATAGAGCAGAAACATCTTTGGAAGAGATTCTAATTTCAAACAATTAAATCAGGAGGAGGTGAAGGAACAGCATGCACCAGAATCATCCAGGGTTGAGTGAAGAGTTGTTTCATGAGAAGAGATGGCAACTGAGCCATTGGAATGGAAGAGAGGAGTGAAAGTAGGGGTAAAGTTGTTGGAGAGGTTCTTGGCTTGATGCCAGAATGAGAGAGAAGAATTAGAGTTTGATGATTTTCACATTTGTGTCGGATGAAGGAATTTTTGGTTAATGAAACAATAGATTTTGCATGATTCTGGGAAGAAATAAGCTATGTGAGAGAGAGAATGCAGATGGTGCTGGTACCATCTGAAAGACTCCTCTCTGTTGTGGACAGCAATAGAACAAGCAAAATTAAACCAAGGGCTTTTTTTCACATTAGTAGTGGGAATAGAATATGGAACATACACATCCAATTCCATCCATGCCCAAGAGAATGATGAGAATCACCTCTGTAATGCAGTCAGCATACTGAAAGTGGGCACAGCCACAGAAGCAGTAATCATTCCATGGGAAATCAAAGTAGCTAGTACCACCTAAGGGCCTGCCAATCAGTAATGCCATAGTGTCAAAAGCATCATCTCTTACAAGGATCTAAAGGTTGAATTAGAGTGAAATGACAGGAATTAGATACAAGACTGTGGTTGGAGGAGCCCAACAGAGAAAAAAGTTTGACACAGTAAGGAGGATGAGAGGTGAGAAATAAATTTAGAATGTTACACCTATCTCCAAAGCAATCAGCGATGCAAGTAGGGTGCCGTACAATCTGCTCTAGGTCATTCAAGATGGAGAAGTTGTAAGCTAGTTCATCAGGGATGTCAATGAAATGGGAAGAAGCCAAAAGGTGGTGATGAACATTGAAATCTCCTAAAATAGAGATTTCAGTTAAAGGAGAGTGAGATAGAATGTATTCCACTTTGGAAGTAATGTAGTCAAAGAGTTTTGGATAGTCAGTAGAATTAGGAGAAAGATAGACAGTGCAGATGTATTTAGTTTGAGATTGGCATGTAAGCTGTAACCAGAGGGTGTAGAATTTAAGATTCAATTTGTCATTGTACATATACAGTATGCAACATCCACCTTTTGAATGAAACTGAGTATAGCAAAAGTTGGAGAGTACAGAAAAGAAGTTGCTGTCAGCTATCTCAGACACCTGAATTTCAGTGGAGGAGGAGAATGTGAGATTTAGTGGAGGAGAGGCAGTGTTCAACAGATTGGAAATTTGAGGAAAGGTCCCAAATGCTGCAGATGATGTTCATAAATCAGACAGAAGTCCAGGACATCTCAAATGGAGAGTAGCAGAACCAACTCCACTGCCTGTGTCCACTGTTCCAGGTACCAGTAGTGGGACAGCCATAAGTGGGGACATTTATGGTCCCCTCCACAGAGGACTCTGAAGATCTTAAAAATGCCATTGTTTTATTTTGAAAGGATGTGTAGCGAGGCACAGAAGTGCGTACTTGAGAACATGCTGGTACTGCTCAGAGGGCAGATGAGGCACAGAAAAACAATAGCTGAGGAGAGCTGAGGAGGACAGTGACAGGAGAAATTGGAGTTCTAGCACACTCTGCCTTCTGATCTCCCTTCCCCCTGGAGTACTTCCATGATTGATTGGTGTCTACAATCTCCTCCTATAAAAAAAATACACACATATGTTGCTATAAACTTATCTTACCACAATAATAAAATCCAGCCTCAGCCAGTTGTTCGGGTGTTTGCTTCACTTTATCAGGCCAGTGCTTAAATGAGTGGAGTCTGACTTCAGTTGTTAAATATTCTTTTCTTTTAGGACCACAATACTGACGAAACCCAAGACTAGACATGGAGATTTCAGTGCTTGAAGATTTTGTTAATACTCCTAAAAATAAACAAACAAATCATAAGTTCTAGCCCAGACTAAGTTGCTGCTTATGTTGCCACAAATTCAATTAAGAAAAAGCCAATAAACAGTTTCTGAAGAAATCCCTGTAATAAAAATAATTCAAATTAAATATTTAGCTACTTTCTGAAATAAACAAACATTCTGGACTGCTAAAATATTTGTTTTTGTTTTTTTTTCAATCCAACCCACCCAAAATGATAGTTGTCACTCAATAACACACAGGGCAATTAAATTTCATCCAATATTATCTTATGAGCTATACAGTTTTTTAACCCTCATCCAGGCAAACTACTTTGGAAACATAGCCAGGCAATGTAATTTGAGTCCAATGAACTTTCATGAATTGGATAAGAATTAGAAGGAAAATTTAAGTACTGTACAAAACAAGTTAACATTGTCAAGTGTTTTTAATTAAGCCAATTTTATACAACTGGTGTTGGGATGTGGCAACTCCACTGCCCACCAACAGGCACAGCTAGCTCTGCATCTCCTGCATCGCAAGAAGGGATGGAATAGGATAGGGACACATCCTTCCCTCTTTCTCCCCATAATGGGCATAAATAGCCTCTGGTTTGTTTCTGCCTTCTCACCCCAAGTTTGCTGGGACAAGATTTTGATAATGAGCATACTATATGACATAAAAGGCCTAAATAATACCAGTATGTACAGTAGGGTGCATCAGCCTATAAGGGGTGAAATTTTGAACTTCAGATATTGATTCGGCCCTATGATATTATGGTTATAATCCCCAACAAACCTTCAGTGTCCACGTTTCAAGCTGTTCTGACAATATTTAGTGGGTCCACCTCGAAGATGAAAATTTGACAATTGTGGAATTTTATGGTTTTACTAGAAAATCTTGTGTAAGCATTGTAGATTTTGTTTGAAAAAAAATTGTAAATATAGTTAGTTTTAGGCAAGTTTCAGCCTCAATTCATGAAATTATCTGTCTTTTTAGACTTTTTTTTGTATTATTCTGAGAATCATGAAGTGAGTTACCAGGATGCGGGACGAGGACCCAACTTGCCAAGCATCCCACCAACCACCTCCACCTATTAAAAATGGTATTTCATGATAAAATACTTGTAAAAATTGATTTATTGCTTATTGATATCTTAATTCTTCTTCTTTGTCCTTTTTTCTTTTAAAACAGATGATAAAGAAGCTTGTCTCTTTCTCAGATTAGGAGTGGCTTTTCTGTCAGCTTCTACAACTTGGAGAACATTTTGAAGATTTTCTTCAGTCCTTGCAGCCTCATAAAAGTCACTGCATAGTTTTACTGCCCTCTCAGAGCCATCATTTATGACATTTATAGCCAAAAGTTTTTCTTTGGAAGATATAAATGATGCTGTTGTTTTCCATTCAACAATCTCAACCATTAAAAAATCATAGTCTAACTGTAGTGAAGAGAATATGAACCATGAGTTTTTGTCAACCAAGTCAGCTAGTGTGGTTTCCGATCGTAGATTGGTAGGGAAATTAGGCTTTCCAAAACTAGATCCATGTCTACCTTCTGGAACCACTGTCTCAATCTTGTGTAGTTTATAGGAAAGTAGATGGTTTGTTATAGCACAAAGTTCATTTTTTGGAACCAAATCGCTGAATAATACAAGAGGAATCATCTCTGATGAAAGGTACCAGAGATGACGTTTCAAAGATGTTAGAGCACTTTTTACTATTTACTTGTTTACTTCCTCATATCTAAGAAGCTTTTTGTAAAGCTGCAAATCGTGCCATGGTGCATCAAAAACTGAAGAGCAGGTCATCCACCATGGGTAGTAAGTCAGTGAAATGAAGGTTGCAAAGTCTCTTAGTTTCAGAATTTGTTGCTTGTTTGCGATTGTTACTGAAGGTAGTTTCGAGATATTATCTTCTAGTAATGCAATTTTTAGAGTATATATTGCTTTACTCATCCATCTGGCTCTATGTATAGCACCAGGTCGCTGAAGGGTTATATCCTTATCACTAGGTCCTGCATTTAAGTATAACACAACTAAGTCAGAAAATTGTTTGTAGTCATATCGTGTATGTTGCTTTTCTATATTACTTATTTGAATTGCATAATCAGTCCATTCCTGAAGAATCTCCTGGACAGTTTTGGAGTACTGATTGAAGTCAATTTTTTTTAATTTTTCATCCTTGGAAATCCACTGAAACTTTTCTCGAAATCTGTTAAAGACATTAATTTCTGGTCCACTCGAAGTTTCTACTTTCATGTCCTGAAACACATGACTCATAATAACTTCAACATTTTTATTCTTTTTTTTTTAAAGTTCGGGAAGAACCGATTCGCCTCTATTTAAAAGGGCATATCTCAGCGGAAAAACAAAGAAAAAGTGAGAGGAAAGACAGAGGAAAAAGAAAGGGTGGAGGGGACAGTCGAAGTGGAAAAAGACCAAGGATGACAAGGACTGCAGGGTCGAGCCCCATCATCCTTGGGTGCTAGGGCCGGGAGGGCGCACGTGAAACCTCCAGGAACAAGCACGTACAAACGAGCACAAAGAGCACTCAAGAGCACGAGCTTAGAACCCCCTTGCGGGAAACTTCACCAACATGATGCCTGCATGCAGACCATAATAAAGGCCGTCCAATCTCTTGTTGGATAGTTATGCATGCAGCGCTCACATGTCCCGTGTTGGTTGCTGTAGTGTCAAAAACCAAGTTCACTATTGAATCGGAGCAGTTCCACAATTTCAGTAGCTTCATAACTTCTTCAGTCAAGTTTTTCCCAGATTGGCCACTGCCACAAGCACTAGGATGATATGATAGAATACCAAGTAGTTTGAGATCCATTGAATTTCCAACTGATACGGCTAATCGTTCTTCTGTAACATATTTATCCTGCAGAGTAGAAATTATTTTCGAATCCCAATGAAGAGAGGCCAATTTAGGAGGATTCCAGGATTTTTTAATGGAACTTGAAATTTTTTGGGCTACTTCGCGTCTTGCTCTATCAGCTGTAGCATATGAAGTTGCCACTGCCTTAGTGTTACCAGCACATTCTTCAACAAAAGCTTTTGTGAATGCAGCCTGTTGTGCCGGAGTCATTTTCATTCTTGATGCCAAAGAAACAAGTTTCGGTCTTTTCAGAATGTCATGAGGAATGATAGCTTGAGTACCTAAACAGACTGTTGACTATGTGGATTTTCCATCTTTTTCAGCTCCATCATTAGCTTCTGACTCACTCTCAATGGTAGTTGTATCGCTTGTGCTACTGCTTTCTAATTCAACATAACTGCAAGAAGCTTCAGTCTCTCTCAATTCCTTTTCTTTTCTCGCATTTTCTTCACATTTTCGAAAATTAATGCGCTTCATTTTGGATGCTAAAGTTTGATCATGAGCTCCAAAAGAAGCAATTCTATCCCCTTGCATAGATTGAAGAAATTGTATATCTTCTGGATTACTCATAATTTTTTCAGCATTTTTAATCCACAGTGGAAAAGTCATTTTAAGTTGCATTTCCATATCTTCTAGTCTTGTCTTTGTACTTTGTAGCTCTTCTTTTCAATGGAATTTCTCTCAGTTTCGCATTCTTTTCTAACAAAATTATTTTCTCACATGCTTTTTTCTCATTAATCATTGGTATGTTGGCTTTATTGTAGAATGGTTGAATTTCTGTTAAAACAATTTTAGCTATATCTCGCTTAGTTCTTCTCTCTTTTAGACCCTGTTGCTGGTGAAATAGGAAACATCTAAGAACTTGGGGTCATTCCATGTCAACTCAGCCACAAAATGGCACTTTTTGCACTCACCCCTTTCAATTTTGCTCATACTTGGCACAATAGCAGATATACATGCCAAACTTAAATTCCCAAATTATTAGAGCTGACTGACCTTTGGTTACTGAGATACAAGGTCACAAAGTTGTGACATTTTGACCTTTTTTGCGTTAAATGACTATTTTCAAAATGGTGTAACTAAAACACTATTAAAGCTAGAGCATTGATTTTGGTCTCATTTTAAAGCTCTTTAGTAGCCCCTTGTTTATTGTCTCTTGTTAAATATCTCTACTGTGAAAAATAAAAAAATCCCTTCAAAAGTTGACCTTTGACCTTGAATAAAAAAAAAATACCTTCTCCTAAAAAATTCAATTTTTTTACATTAATACCTTGAGTCATGTACAACAAAATCCCAAGAAGCTGTAAGTGGCTGATAACTAGTTCAATGTATAAAAAATAAATGAAGTTGGCATCATTCTTCAATTTTAGATTTTTTTTGTCAGTTCATTTATTTAAAAGTTCTGTTCTGATATAGTGTCAGTGAAGACTTAGTTCAACTTAACATTATTAGTTCAAAAACCTTTTTGTGACCTGTGCCAAAAGAAGTCTTTTAAAAGACAACCAGGGTTAAACCCCTCGACAGCCCCAAATCTACTGGAGTAGCGCTGATCCAAAGGCCCAACTAGTATATAAGTACTGTCAACTTTACAGAGTTGACTCCTGACTTCAAGTTAAAGTTAATTTATTTTTACTAAATACATGTATAAAAATTTATTTAATAATTCATTAATTGTTCATTGTTTTCTTTTCAGGATTTTCTTTGTGCTTTTGTGATTTCAGAGTACAAACATGGAACATTTAAAACTGAAACAGAAGTGTGCTGATCCTTTGCTGCGTCACAAAGGTCAGTGTCGAAAGAAGAGTTTGAGAATTGTACCACAGGAACTTGTAAATAAGTTTCCCGATCTGCACTTAACACTACATCACAGACTTTGTAAGCAGTGTAGAGAACATCTTGAGTCCTTGCCTGAGAAAGGAATAGGCACTTTGAATTCAGACATAAATGATGATTCTTCTTGTAGTAGTGAACCACCTGAAGATCTTCAGAAAATTGAAAATGTTGACAATAGTGATGCATCAACTTCAGAGCAAAACCATGAGATGTGTACTTTGAATGCTTCTTTTGTTTCAATTGGTGAATCACCCATAAAAAAGAGAAAGCTTGTAGAGCAAAAGTCATATGGAGCTAAAAAACTAAGCAAGGTGACAGAGACAGTTAAGAAGAGAATGGAAACAGTTGCAGGAAGAGAGATTTCTGACTCACAATTTAAGGAGCCATCTGGAGATGTAGACTGTTTAGAAATAATAAATCAACTAAGGAAAAATTCAAAAATGAAAATACTAAAAGAAGTGATAAAATAAAAATCCTCACTGTATTGCCCAAAAGTTGGAGCATTAGGAAAATTGCTTCAGAATTTAACACAACAAGGCATACAGCATCTATTGCTAAAAAAATAGTTGAAGAAAAAGGTGTCCTTTCAGACCCAAATCCAAAGGGTGGGAAAAGAATTAAACAGGATACTGTTGACGCTATTAAAGCATTTTATCTTTCAGAAGACATCAGTAGAACAATGCCAGGAAAGAAAGACTATTGTAGTATCATTGACAATGAAAGAGGAAGGATACATTTGCAAAAGCATCTTTTACTTTGCAATTTAAAAGAAGCCTATCATATTTTCAAAGAAAGAAATCCTTTGGTTAAGGTGGGATTCAGTAAATTTGCAGAATTGCGTCCAAAGCAGTGTGTTATTGCTGGAGCAACAGGAACTCACTCAGTATGTGTGTACAATTCATCAGAATGCCAAACTTATGTTTGTAGGAGCTGAATTAGAAAAACTAACTGCAAATGATGACACACCTATTAAGAATGTACATTGTGTTGCCTTTATGGAATGCAATCCTGCCTCACAGAAATGCTGCCTCAGACAATGTGAACAATGTGGAGATCCATCAGATTTAAAAAACAGACTACTGGACATATTTACAAACAACTTCATTGATATCATAAATTTTAAAAAGTGGACCAATACAGATGGTCAAATCTTGAATCAGTAGAACTGAATACAGATGAATATATTGACCAATTCTGTAACCAACTGAAAGAATACCAGATACATGACTTCAAGACAAAGATGCAAGCAACTTATTACCATGAAACAAAAATGTCTTTGAAAGATGGTGAGGTCCTTGCTGTGTGTGATTTTGCTGAAAATTATTCCTTTATTCTTCAAGATGAGGTTCAGAGCTTTCACTGGAACAATGAGATGGCTACTCTACATCCATTTGTTATTTACTATAAAAAGGAAGATGAGATTGCTCACCTTAGCTTTGTTATTATTTCAGAGTGTAACATCCATAACACAGTTGCTGTACATTTGTTTCAAAAGCATCTGATAAAATTCCTAAAAGATAATATCTCATCCATCGGTTCCATCCACAAAATAATTTACTTTTCAGATGGGTGTGCAGGACAGTATAAGAACTGCAAAAACTTTTTGAATCTTTGCCATCACAGAGATGATTTTGGAATTGAGGCAGAATGGAATTTTTTTGCAACAAGTCATGGAAAGGGACCCTGTGATGGTGTTGGAGGCACAGTTAAGAGATTAGCTGCAAAAGCTAGTCTACAACAACCTTATGATGAACAGATCCTTACTGCAGAACAGTTATATACATTTGCAAGTGAAAATATTGTAAATATAAAATGTCATTTTTCAACCAATAAAGAGCATGAAGAGGAAAGCCAACTTCTCCAAGAAAGACACTCAACTGCAAGGACTATTGCTGGTACACAGAAATTACACCATTTACAGCCAGTTTCATTGACTTCTCTTAAGGTTAAACATTATTCATTATCAGATTATTCAAATATTGAGAAAGTTACTGAAAAGGAAGAAGTTGTGACTGAGGAGAAAATACATGGTTTTGTTACTGCTGCATATGATGGCCATTGGTGGGTGGCATATGTGCTGGAAAAGATACCAGAGAATAGAGAAGTAAAAGTCACATTCCTTCATCCTCATGGCCCAAACCCATCATTTGTGTATCCTGGTCGACCAGATGAATTAATCTTACCATATTCAGATATTCTAACACAAGTTGAGGCATCTACTACTAATGGACGAACATACAGGATTTGCAAAGAAGTTACTTTGAAGGCATCCAAAGCTTTGGCAGATCTACAGCACAGAAAGGTAAGAATTCAAAATTAAAATGGTCATGTAACTATATATACACTGCATACATTTTAAGTTGTGATAAATGGAAATCAATGAGCACTATACCTATACATATTGTATGTACATTTTAATATGTTACTTGTATTTGTTAATTAGGTAGCTATCTAGGTATACATTAAAAATTGTTTTCTCTTCTAGAAATCACAATAAATTGGGTGGCCCACAAGAATCTTGTCAACTACTGAAAACCATCACATACATGCACAACATACAGGTGAGGTGGGTAAAGAACAAATATTTAAAAATAAGCATTTGCTTGTTTGTAGAAGGCTGCAGATAGTATGTAGATATGGGTTGTATTTGTAAGAGATTGAGCTGACCTTAGACAAAAATGGTTACTGACATACAAGGTCACAAAGTCATGACTTTTTGACAATTTTTGTATAAAATGACTTTTTTCAAAATGTTGCTTGAATTCATTATTTTTTATACATTGAACTAGTTATCAGCCACTTACAGCTTCTTGGGATTTTGTTGTACATGACTCAAGGTATTAATGTAAAAAAATTGAATTTTTTAGGAGAAGGTATTTTTTTTTTATTCAAGGTCAAAGGTCAACTTTTGAAGGGATTTTTTTATTTTTCACAGTAGATATATTTAACAAGAGACAATAAACAAGGGGCTACTAAAGAGCTTTAAAATGAGACCAAAATCAATGCTCTAGCTTTAATAGTTTTTTAGTTACACTGTTTTGAAAATAGTCATTTAACGCAAAAAAGGTCAAAATGTCACAACTTTGTGACCTTGTATCTCAGTAACCAAAGGTCAGTCAGCTCTAATAATTTGGGAATTTAAGTTTGGCATGTATATCTGCTATTGTGCCAAGTATGAGCAAAATTGAAAGGGGTGTGTGTTTTAGGTGGCTGACTTGACATGGAATGACCCCTTGTTCACTTGTTGGCAAGCGACATCCTACAATCTTTGCATCATTATTTGTGATGCCAGGACCTAATCCAAATATACAGGGTTTTTTTCGTGTTTTTACATCAACTTTATCTGCACCACTTGAACAAGTTTTACCACTAGAAGTGGCTTCACTGGCTTTACCACTATTATCCATTATATCATATATCAACTATTATCACTAACATATATCAAAAATTGACCTGTAATAGAAACATAGATTAATATTAAAGTAGTCTACATGCCTGAAAATAAGAAAAAATAGCTATAGGTATTTCATGATGGCAAATGATGTTTATTAATAGTAGCTATGGCTTAAACACAAGCAAACTAAACATACTAGGCCTATAGTACCTTAAGGATCATTCAATTCAATAAAATAAAGGTGTATATGTGTGAAAAAAATAATTTAAGGCAATTTATCCCAAAAATTGTCATTTTTGTAAAAGTTTAGGAGCTAGGTAGACCCAGTAGATATTAATCAATTGACCTGAAATTTTGCATGTGAATTTTTTTAAGGGAATGTAACCATAATAATGTAGGGCCAAATCAATTTTTGATGCACCCTAAATTGTACAGTACATTAATGATTAAAAATCACTACAACTTAATGTTTCACATACTTACTTCCTTCAGAACATGGCTCAAGTTTATCCTTTCTACCAGTGCCACAAACATCTTTGCCAGCTGAAGGGGAGCAGTTCATGTCTGAAGTGATTTCCCTCGACACACGAGTCAATATGTTTCCCTGCTTCACTGGAACATTTGGAGTAACCTTCCCTTGGACAAATGGGCAGTGAGGGAAGTGCCTTTTGTGTTCTCCTCTTGGTGTATCTCCTTTCTCCCACGCTCCAATAATACCCCGACAGAAGGCGCAAGCGCAATGATCTTTAGTACGTAAATAGTAAAACCCTTCATGGGCAAGTTCTCTACAGGATATAAATGGTACAGGCCAGTCTATAAAAGTTGCTAATCTTTCTTCTTCATACCATAAGCTATCCATTGAAACAAATGTTTTAGAACGAGGCTTATTAATAACTTCCATTGGATATGAACAGGGTCTAATCTGAAAAAGAAAAAATTAAACCACTAACGAGACAGTCATCCTACATGAACTTGTCTAAGATTGTTTGGAGATTCTGCAACAGAGAGTCCTTGTACCTCAAATTTACCATGAAACCATATTCAAAAACACCCAATGACCATTATGAATGATTTAAAACCATTGTATAAATACAGTAGGTTAGCAGACTACCTCACTATAATATTAGAAAAGAACTTTTACAGTTACCACTCAAAACACTAGACCTCACTAATTTTAATGAAAACTTCACACATCTGCACATTTTATGGAAGTATACTCCCATGTAATGTTTTTTGCCCCAATATTAAATTGTTCTTGAGATAGAGGTCATGAAAGTTTGATCATGCCTCATATTTTTTACCTTACCCACTCTGTTTTCAAGTGGTTTAATTTCTTTTTTTAGTATAGAATTATACTAAAGAGAAGATATATAAAGTTGGAGCAATCAAGGAAAAAAATTGCAATTGAATATTCTTCTCAAAGATTAAGATGATTCTATCAAAGAAATGAACTACAATGAAATGATAATCAATTTAAGCAAAAAATTTAACTCTACAAACAAGAGCAGTGGAAAGGTAAAAGTACCAACACTGCGATGGTATGATTAAAATCATAAGTTTTTGTAGGAGCTTGTGTAATTAGGAAGGATTCCCAAGAGCTCTCAAATTCCCTAGTATGCCCTGGGAGGTCTCAGTAATCCACATTGGGCCTGAGCCTTCTTAGAAAGCCAGACCTTCAGAATTTTTTTTTTTTTTTTTTTATCAATTATAACAGGCTAGAAATTCTCTCAATATAAAGAATAATCTGAACTCTGAAGCAATTATATGTACATTACATATCCAAACAGAGAAAAGAAAACATCTTGCTTCTCTTTGACAGTGTGGTAGGTGGTCCGATATTTTTATTTTTACTATTGTTTTGTACTGCTTAACTCAGTGGTTTCCAAACTGTGGGATGCATACTGTTGGCTTGGGAGGCCCAGCCTCATGGGATACTTAAGTCAATGCCATGTAATTGTTGGAACGCAGTCAACTGTTTAAAACCAGCAGCATTTTGAGTTTTTGTTTCAGTTATGTCATGCTTATCACTCGAGGTGATTAGTGCTGCTAATGGTGTTCTACTCCTGTCATTCTTTAATTATTTTTGTTATTTAAGTGTTTTTAACTTTTTATTCTTTACAGGAGTACGGTACATTCTTATTAAACTTAATATCCATTTTAAAAGCCTTTGAAAGATGGAAGGAAGTTCAAGCAAAGACAGTGAATCTAATACGAGTAAAGGAAGTGCATGCAAAATGCAAACACAGAAAATATGATGAGAAATATCTATCACTAGGATTCACCAGTACAGATGTTGATGGAGAAAAGAGACCTTAGTGTGTGTTGTCTATGGCCATTTTGGTAGCAGATAGTATGAAACCAAACAAATTAAAGCAGCATCTTGAAACACTTCATCCACAGTATGTTGATAAACCACCCAAGTTTTTCCAGAGGAAACTAGAAGAGTTCAAGGCACTACCATAATTTTGGGGAGTTAGGGGTCATCATAACAAAGTTTGGAAAACACTGGCTTAATCCTTTCACTGCTGACTCGTGTGTAATGCCAAGAATGGAGTCACACTGACTCTCAATTGAATATGCATGACTACTCATGCATACATTCCTATCAAGACTTTTCTATGACTAGGCATTTACGCACAGTGGATGGATTAATCTTTATTAGGCTCACATCTAACTGTTTTGTACCACTTAAAATTATCATGTAAATATCAGTCTTGGGTCATTCCAGCTCAATTGGTACATGGGTGGTCGGGTGACCATCTCCAATTTTCTTCAAATTTTCAGGGTTGATTCATACACCATTCAATAGCTTAAATCTAAAATTTTAGCTTCCTCAGTCAAAAACTTTTAATTTTATGGTCGCTTCGACAAAAAATGCCCATGTTGGGCTTCATTGGCCAATGCCTTCATTTTGAGAGGCCTTGAAAAGTGTCTTCTAATAGGAATAGAAGCTTCAAATTTGTCATGCCAATACAACTTCTGGTGGGCGTTTCAATTTTGGCTGTGGAACAAATAGTTTCTAAGTTACAAGGGCTTAAATATGGCTCCATTTTGAAGCTTGCATCAATTCCTCCCACTTTTACGACTACCATTTTCAAAAGTTTTAGTTCTACATCAATCACAGCTATTTTAATACTCCTAATAGTCTCTATGGGTTGTAAAATTATGAGTGAAATAAAAAAAATAACCAAAAAAGGATTTATTTCTATTTTTAAAAATTTCCAAAAGTTGATATTTTCACAAAATTTGCAAAATTAATATCAACTTTGGGGCTTAATATAAAGGTGTCCGAAATTAGTCAGGGAGTTGATACTTCTAGTAAAGAAAGATACATATGTGTAAAAAAACATATATTAAGGAATAGATCTCAACTCAACTCCTTCATATAGTTTTGGTGATTCAAAGAAAAGTGCTTTTTGTGAAAAATCTCAAATTTTTGCAAAATTTTTAAATTTTTAAATTTCTATTTATGACATTGAATTATAATTTTACTTCCATTTTATTACTTATTAAGTTGATTTACAATTGTAATATGTAAATAAGTCTAAAACATACAAGAAATTTAATATCTCTGTCAAAACAACCAGCGACTCGAAGGGCTCTGGGTAGTGATGTTAAAAAACGGGGGTTTTTATGTCCGTTGTTTGTTTTTTTATTTGTTTTTTATTGTTTTTTATTTTTTTTTTGTTTTTTTTTAATAATTAATATAGATATTGCCAATTTAATTATAAGGTATACTTTTGCAATGATATATATTATAAAAATAAATAAATAAATAAAATAGGCCATATGGTACCAGTATATAGAATGTCCTTTTCAGCCTATTTACAGAAAAAAACTGGCCTCTTTCTTGCACTGAAAGTCTTGTATCTTAGATCCATTAAACTTGCGAGAACACTGGCTGGGAGCTGACTGCCCATTGTCCAACCTTTCCAGGACTCTCCCATCCATGCCTCGGATTTTGAATCTCCCACTTAACTATCCTTTAGACCCGCGATGACATATTTTCCCCCCCGAGACTATCCATATATATATACATACACACACACCCATATACCAATATATACATAAATACTTATATACACATTTATATCTATTATATACCCCAATACCCCATACACACGCATACATCCAGAATTCCAGATACATACGCACGCATACTCACATATATACCTACACAAACTCATACACCTCTATTTCGCCCTTTCACATGACTCCAGATTTGAAAAAATTTACTGGAGCATAGCTCTGAATTTACTTTTTTCCCCTTACACCACTAGATAGGTTAATGATAGTAAACTCTTGAATTGACGACATACCAATCACAAATTGTTTTAGCTAAACATAATAATACAATAATGTACAGTTTATAACTCACCTTAAGTTTATTTATTCATTGCAGCAGCAACAGTGGACGATGTTAGACCTTGCATGTAGGCATTTGTTGTGAATTTACCGCCATGTATGCTTGGCCACTGATCAATGGCTTTCTGTGTGATCATTACAGCAGATCTAGTGCCTGGAGCTGGACCCTCCTTCACAATTATGCACAGCTTAGTCAAATGAGATGGCTTAATGGATCCTTTGTGTTCAACAATGTAACCAAGAATGGAGAATGTCCCTTCAGCTGGTGCTTCACTCCAGGCAGTTGATCCATCTTTATCAAAATGCTTTAATCTCTCTGTGATTCCTTTCCACAGCTGTTCTATATATTCTGTCAGCCAATTTATCACCGAGTCTTTTGTAAAACTACTTTCAGATCTGGTTCTGGATGGTCTAGCAACTTCAGCAACCTGGTAGTAATCAGAACGTTTCTTGATGTATTTGTAAACTTCATTTAGGATGTAATCCTCAGCTGTTAGTTCCTTTTGCTGCCCTGTGGTATCGTGCTTAAATTCAGAAACTACATCATTTGCATTTCCTCCATTAGCTAATTTGGAAATTGTTTCCATCACTCTTAACATAAGTTTTCCCTCCTTCTTTATAAAATATATTTTCTACAAATTCTGCACTAACTGGTTTTTTGAGCTACTTGCAACATAATCTTTGTTACATAGGAAATCAATACATAGAACTTGGCACTAATTTCTTTCTCTTGTGGATGATCAAAAAAAAAACAATTTTCCACAAATCTGTCAAATTGATCAAATTCGTAATTAACCATGTGAGTATCAGATTTGAGTTTTGGTCTCTTAAAACCAATGATATTGTCAAGAACCATATTGGTATAGTCAAGGCCTGATCTCAGATTTGAAGTGTGATTCTGAATAAAGTCTAAAAGCTCACTTAGTTTACAAATTTTCTTCAATGCATCAACGTGGGCTCTGTTCACAAGATGCATTAAGTCCCATCAAAATTTGAAATTTTCTCCAAACAACTTTTTCATTTCGTTTTTAAATGGCTCGTTGTCCTTACAAAAAGCCCCATCTCCAACCATTCCAGATACCTTGGATTTAATTGCTTCTTCAGATAGTTTCAAGTGATTAGGAGACTTCAACACACCAAAAATTTCATTGGCCAAATAAACTCCTGATTTGCTGCATACTAAATTTATCCCAGCAAGTTTTACAGTCTTATCTTCTTCACTCATAACTAATACAACTAGCATGCTTAATCCCAAAATTGTTCCAATGTCAGCTGTTATTGTTACTGAAGTTTGTTCTAAGAACCACTTTACAGTTTGTTCTTTAAGTTGATTATCTAATAGCTTACAAATTGTCTCGCACGCATGTGTGCTATGATTCAAATTTCCAACCTCACAACCTGACCTATGTAATACAGCTAGAAGTATTGGATATAGAGCCCATGCAGTGTTTTTTCATTATGTAGTATAAGATGTTGCCACATAAGTCTTCTATGCGTTTAGTAGTGTTCCGAGAAGATGTTTTCATCACTTCATAAACAGCAGCTGAAAATGAATCATCAGCATGCCCTAGATCCTTCTTTTCCACCAATTTGAATGTAGATTTGATCAAATCATTGTTCAGGATTTCTTGTATTGATTTACACTTGCTTAAATGGGCTATGGAAATGTCAAATTTGTTGCTTTTTGCTTTATTAGATTTGGATGCAACACTTGAACTTGAAGGCATATTTTGACTCTTCTCTTTATTAACCACAACAGCTTGGTGAGTTTCTTTTGTTGGCGCAAAATTGCATTCAATGTCTTCTGGATTTGGGAATTTTCAAATTCCTCTAAAGCAGTTTTGTTAGTCTGATGCACAGATTCCTCACTTACCTTTTGTTTCTTAGGTGGAGGAGAAGCACTTTCTTCAGTCTGTGAAACATCTAGTGAAAAAGTTTCATTTTCTAGATTAGCAGTTGATGAAGTTGGCTCATTTTTCTGAGGTCTAGCACTAGCACATTTTGTGAACAAACTAAATGACTGCTTTGCCGTATCTCTTTGCTGCACTTCATCCTGGTATTTCTTTACTGCAATATCTAAGCTGTGGGCCCAAACTCTGGGACCTCTTGTATTGTAACAAATATTTTTTTGGGAATTAAAATGTTCCTCCCAGTTTTGCTTCTTTGAATATTTGTTCTTGCATTGACCACAAAAGTAACCCCTTTTAACACCCTCACTTTTCTCTCCAACTTCATCAATATTAGGATCCATTATTGATTACACAGGTCAACAAAAAAAATTTTTTGTTTCGTTGCCAAGGAAATTCGTACGAATTTAGGGTATTTTGGGGTTGCTGAATTCCAAAATGAAAGTAGTTTTTCCGATTTGGCTCTAGTTCTTGAGATAATGAATACCCTCACTTAATAGGAAACGTAACCATAACGCGTGCATATGGGAAACTACCGGAACATTCTAGATGGTGAGACACACGAATATTCTTAGTGTTTACTCCACGATCATTCTAGAATATTCCCCCTCCATATATAAGTCATCAGCCACCCAACCAGTAAGTAGGCTCCGCCTGACCATTAAATTTTTTGCATTTTTGCGTGTTTCAATGGGGTACCAATTATCTCATAAATTAGAGCCAATCTAGCAAAACCGATGTCATATTTGGAATCAGCACCACAAAGTTACCCCAAAATCACTCTAATATGATTGGCAATAAAATGAGTGTTGACCAGTGTTATTGACTACCTGAAAAAATACAAAATAAGTAAAAGTTAGTAAATATAGTATGGTAAAAGTGAGTAAAAGTTAGTAAATATAGTATGGTAAAAGTGAGTAAAAGTAAGTAAATATAGTACAGTGGAACCTTGCTTAACGAGTGCCTCGTATAACGAGAAATTCGTATAACGAGCCAAAAGAATGGGGGAAAATTACCTTGCATAACGAGCGACACTTTGCTTAACGAGCAAAATATTTCGTCAAAATTTAAAGCGTAGACAAAAACAAATGTCTCTAGACAGTTTCCTCGTGAAAAAGGATCCAAAAGAAAGTGAAAGTGCCTCTAAAAAATTTAAAGCTAGTGACTGTGAGCTCGTCGAGTATGTTATTGCATTGAACGAAGACGATTCTCCTCCTTCCCCTCAATAACCCTCTCCTCCTCCCCTGTCTCTTCATTTCCTTTGCGTGCGTCAGGAGCACCTTCTCTCTTCGTAAGTTATTTATAAATTTCACCGTTTACTAATTATTTACATTCTCTTTTGGGTTAATTTTTATTAATAATCTTTTCATTTCATGCAATAATAATTTAAAAAACGCCTTTAAATATCATTATAAATATTATTTTAAGTATTTTTTAAGCATGGAACGCATTATCATATTTTACATTGATTCCTATGGAAAAAATTGCCTTGCTTAACGAGCATTTTACATAACGAGCACAATTCGGGAACGAATTATGCTCGTTAAGCAAGGTTCCACTGTACAATGAAAGTAAGTAAAAGTAAGTGCTTTAAACTTAGTAAAAGTAAGGAAGAGTAAGTAAAAGTAGGTAAGTTAAAGTAAGTAAAAGTAAGTTTAAACTTAACTAAACTTTTCAATTCTAGAGTCATGGTGGATTACTTAAAACCGCACAAGTAATTATCTGGCCAATTTATCAAACCTGGCCAAGATCAATGGAACATAGTCCAATCCTGATAATTTTATATTAAAAAAATATACGTTTTAATAAAATTTTAATTATCAAAACATTGAAGCTTAACAAAAAATAAAAATAATTGTTAAATATGGAATTACCAACTAAACTTAAAATAACTAAATTTGTAATTTAAAAAAATTGGTTTGTACAAGAAAGTATACGCAAAAAAATTGCATAACGTCTAGCGGATGAACAAAACCCAAACCCAAATTTACTTTTTCTCATGGTCAAATTTACTGGAGCAATGCTCCCAAGATCCCAGGAATCTGGAGTCATGCCCTATCATTACCTCCAAAATCATTTAGCACATACAGTAATATCCATACAGCCAAAAGAAACTGATTAAGCACAGACAGAGCAGCAAAGCTAGTATTTATATCCCAAAATGCAAAATTCCAAGAAAGTGAAGTAAAACATGGTGCTACATTGGCTTCATCAACATCCAAATCTGCAATAAGTACCAGTACCTGTGATATTGAAACTATATGCTCTAATCAATCTAGTGATAATGATTCTTCAATGGAAATAGAATCAGATAATGAAAGTTAAACAGCATTAGGTTAACACAAAGGTTAAAGAAAGAGATGAATATTTTTTTTTTTTTTTTTTCTATTTGGAATATATAGGGTGAACCAAATGTAGGTGGACAGTAAATGATAACGTTTATTTTGAGAATACAAATTTTTTTGTATACTATAATACAAAATAAAATTTAAATAAATTTAGTTATAATATTTAATATAATATAACACAAACACCATAGTTATAATGAACACCATAGTTATAATATAATATAACACAAACCGTATTCAACCTACTGTCCACCTACTTTTGGTTCACCGTGTGTATATATATATATATATATATCCCCGCAAGGGGTTCTAAGCTCGTGCTCTTGAGTGCTCTTTGTGCTCGTTTGTACGTGCTTGTTCCTGGAGGTTTCACGTGCGCC
>JAJOZX010010383.1:92500-131810 GCA_023014485.1 Bathynomus jamesi
AAGTAGAATTAATAGTGTTACTAGGGAAAATAGTCTGCAACACTGAAACCAGAAACTGCATGATTAATAACTGCAAAACATGTCCTGGTTTAAATGAATTACGGGATTGGCTTCTTACCATTTTTGAAAACAATGATTATGACATGGATGATGAGGTTTCCTTTAAGCAGTGGCTTCATACAGACCATACCCAACTGGTCACAATGACAAAAAGTGTTTTGAATGTAGAAGAAGACATATGTGAAAGTGCAAAAAAGTTGAAAGTACACCATTTCATAGCAAAAGCCCAATCAAAATATGTCTGACTGTAAAGAAAACCTCAATGATTCTACAGCATTAGTGCTTGTTGACTTCTCTGAAAACTAGTTTTATAATTCAGGATGCCGTACAAGGGCATCACTGGGACAATACCCAGGCTACCTTGCATCGGGTAGTCTGCTATCAAAAAGTTGATGGTGAACTAAGTTACAAATTTTTGTGTAATATCAGATTCACTTACACACAACACAACTGCAGTTCACTCTTTTTTATGTGAAGCCTTGAAATTACTTAAAAGTCAGAATCCTAAACTAAAACATATTTGTTACTTTAGCGATGGCGCAGCAAGTCAATATAAAAACTATAAAAACATCATTAATTCTGTGTTACATGAAAAAGATTTCCAACTAACATGTGAATGGAACTTTTTTGCCACCTCTCACGGAAAGAGCCCCTGTGATGGTGTTGGTATCACCGTCAAAAGGTTAGTTGCCCACGCAAGTCTACAAGCAACAAGTAAAGGTCACATCACCAATCCAAAAGAGATGTTCGATTGGTGCAAATCTAATATTAATGGTATACAATTTCTGTACATTGATTCAGCTAAAATTTAGGAAAATGGTAATTTATTCAAGTTAGAAAAAAGGTATTCCTTAATTAAGACAATCCCAGGAACCCGTTCATATCACTGCTTTAGACCTTCATCAACAGGCATTAAACTGTACAAAATTTCTAGTGATGAAAATTTCTTTAACATACAACTTTCCTTCCTCAATGCTACACAAGAAAATGTGGCATACCAATATAAACCTGGTACATATGTGGCCTGTTTCTATGAAGGTGACTGGTTTGTTGGAAACATAGTTGAAGTGTGTGATACTGAGAAGGATCTATTAGTAAATTTCATGAAAAAGAATCCTTTTAAATGGCTTGAACAAGAGGAAGTTTGCTGGATTCCATTCCAACATGTTTTGTATTCAACTGAACCACCTACAGTTACTGGGAAAATGGGGAGACAAACAATCATTTGATAACTTGTACTATCTAAAATTGAGGAGTATTTAAAAAAAAGCCTAAGTAACTACAGACCTGTATCAAGCTGAATAATAAATTGCCAATTTATGGCTGTGAGGCCATGGAGTGTTGAAGACAATCAGACTTGAAGCCTGAGTACAATAATAAATTCCTGAGTCAGTGTCTAAACATAAGAGTTATTAGCTATATATAAGTTTACATACGAATTTACATAAAACAACACATATTAAAAAAAGAATATGAACTTATAGCCAATAATTCACATGCTTAAAAACTCAGGAATTCATTATTGTATATAGCTAAGTACTGTACAAAGGGAAGTAATACAACAAAGCTACTTAAATTTAAGGTTTTGTACTGAAAATGGTGGTTACTGCTAGTTTATCTGTACTAACTACATAATTTAAATTACAGTAAACTTCCCAAATAATGGCACCCTCGGGGATTTGAGGGTGCCGTTATTGCGAATTTTCCATTGTCTCGGAAGTTTTTTTTTAAATGTATTTAATGCGTAAATAAAGGGGATAAATAAGAAATAGAGAGATAATGAATACTACTTTATTAACTGGTAAATGCACAGTACGTAAATAAAGCAAAAAGAACATTTTAAAATTGAAAAAAAATATTCTAAATTCTCCACCACGAGTGCTTCATCTGTAGAGGGTGCATTTTCTTCAATTGATTTCTTCAAGAATTTTCTTGTCACCTTGTTGCGTGTTTTTTTGTTAACATCGTGTTTTTAAGCATATGTGCTTGCATTACTTCTTGCATATTGAAGCTTGGGGTTTTGTTCAAAAAAACTGAGAACCGTGTCCATGCACGATTGTGCGGCGGCCCAAGTTGTTCTTTTTTGTGTTTTCTTAGTAACTTTCGGAGACATTGCGAAAGGGGGTGTATTCACTTATAATTTAACATTATAAATATAGCACTGAGTGTTCCATGTGTTGTCGGTACAGAGTTCACTTTCAAAATGGCGCCGTATGTAAACAAAGTCATGCGCGCTGCTGTTTTCTTTAGTGTACGACAATTTTTAAAAGTGCCGTTATCTCGAGTATTCCATTATTTTGAGTGCCGTTATTTCGGAAGTTTACTGTACTAGGAAGTGCTTAAAGAGCAGTAGAACATGGTTCTACATGATTTACTTAGGTAGATCCAAGTATTGAGCCTACAAGCTGGTCCATCTGTTGTGTTAACTGCAAATGTAGTAATAATCTAGGTATATTATATAGTCTTTTTCATGAGTAAAACTTATTTAGATAATTTAACATTTGTGAATTAACTTACCAAGTAATAAAATGGAAGTAAAATTACAATTCAATTTGTAAAAAGAAATTTAAACATTTCAAAATTTTGAAAAAATTCAGAATTTTTCACAAAAAGTACTTTTCTTTGAATAGCCAAAACTATATGAAGGAGTTGAGTTGAGTTGAGATCTATTCCTTAATATATGTTTTTGTACACATATGTATCTTTCTTTAGTAGAAGTATCAACTCCCTGACTAATTTCACACACCTTTATATTAAGCCCCAAAGTTGATGTTAATTTTGGAAATTTTGTAAAAATATCAACTTTTGGAAATTTTTAAAAATAGAAATAAATCCTTTTTTGGTTATTTTTTTATTTCACTCATAAATTTACAACCCATAGAGACTATTAGGAGTATTAAAACAGCTGTGATTGATGTAGAACTAAAACTTTTGAAAATGGTACAGTCATAAAAGTGGGAGGAATTGATGCAAGCTTCAAAATGGAGCCATGTTTAAGCCCTTGTAACTCAGAAACTATTTGTTCCACAGCCTTTTAGCTTGCAAAATTGAAACGCCCACCAGAAGTTGTATTGGCATGACAAATTTGAAGCTTCTACTCCTATTAGAAGATACTTTTCAAGGCCTCTCAAAATGAAGGCATTGGCCGATCAAGCCCAACATGGGCATTTTTGTCAAAGGTGGGGGCCATTTAAGCGACCATAAAATTAAACATTTTTGACTGAGGAAGCTAAAATTTTAGATTTAAGCTATTGAATGGTGTATGAATCAACCCTGAAAATCAGAGATGGTCACCCGACCAACTTTCTGAAATCTGTACCAGTTGAGCTGGAATGACACTCTTTTAACTACCTTATGAGCAAAATATTAATGCAAATAAGCTATATATACAAAGTTTTATAACCTTAACTGTTAACTTCTCTTCCCTTTCTGGCATCACTGTACTCATGGATTCCTGCGGGTCCACTGATGCCAGCATGTGGATAATCCCTAAATGTTTGTTGTGCTTTTTCATCATCAGGGATTTTTTGTTGGCTGGGATGCTTGCTTATTGAACCAAATATGAGTGAAGCTCTTTCTTCCAACACCCATACAAACACTAAAGCCAGAGTTAATACATTTTTGTCAAATATTGCTTCTGCACTGATTGGGGCAAGAACACCTTTAATGATTAGCTACAATATGAATGATATTGTGTTTGAAGTGTAGAGAGATCCCATGGACTATCAGAGTTTTATATCCTTTGGGTGACCATGCATTGACATTGCTCTTGTGACTAATATTTTTCATTTTGCATTTCTAAGTTAATCCCTTTTCTTTTAGAATTTTTTCCCTTTGTCTGATAATGGACTGGTGATGCCCAATAATTCTGTGAAGGTTTTATGTTGACAATTGTCTTTTTATTAAAGTACATAGTTGGTTCTGGATGCACATTTGTGTATGATTAATCGCCAAGATTTTACACCAAATAAAGATCTCACTTCTTCCAGAGAGTGATAAAATATTGGAATGGATTAGAGGAGAGTATAGGGTACCCTGGGGTCAAATGGGTCTATTTTTTTGTACAGTATTTTAATGTGTACAAATTTTTTTTAAAAAACCTAGAAGAAATTTTAATAGATCATTTTCACATTAAGACCTTTGGCTATAAAACTAACCAAATTTTGAGTTTCTAGTCCTAAAATAAATACTAAAAAAACAATAAAAAATTGCTACACACATTTGACCTCAGTGGTGGTCAAAATGGGTCTATTGACTTTGTGAGGTACATGCCTTAAAACTGTTAAGTTTTAGATACCAGTACCTAAGAGGTTTTCATCTTGCAGTTTAATCTTTTTAAGTAATTTGAATTAAAGTTTCATATGATAATAAAAACCCACTCTAATAGACATAGTTTTATTTCCACAACAGTTTCAATGCCCACTGGCATCAAAACTGTTGTGGAAATAAACTATTAGAGTGGGTTTTTATCATCATATTTTGACCTTCACATAGAAAAGTAAAGATTTTGCATTTATTAGTTTCATAATTTTTATTCATTTTAAGTACTTTTACGAATCACTTGAAATAAAAAATCACTTCAGATTTTCTTGTTTATATTTTCCTTAATTAAGTTTAACATACAATTTTACAAATTTATGAAATTTGACCCAAAATGAGTCATATGTTGGCTTCATATAAATCAGAAACAAAAATGAAGAGGAAAAAAATTTTAAAAATGCAAAATTTGGGGGTTTTCAGGTATTAGACCCATTTGATCCCATCTCAGAAAATGCAATTTTTCTAAAAGGAAGGAATTAACTGAGGATTAAATTATAATACCTACTTACACCTTAGTGTATGTTCTATTTATATGTGCAAGGGGAAGTTTGTAGCTCTTCTCATTTTTTTGTTCAGACCAAATTTCATATGACAAAAATTTTGGCTTTGAGTAAGCCTATTCATAGCAGCAAACAGATTTAAAAAATATCAATAATTAATAGTTATGCAGGCAAAACTAAAATAGACATATTTGACCCCAGGGGTCAGGCTGGTAGAGGCAGATACAGTGGATACATTTAAGAAAAGATCAGATAAAGAATGGAACAGAACTGGATATGGGTATACAAATAGACATGTCTAAACTTAGCCCATAAAAATTTTAAGTTTAGTTAGGTTAAGTGGCTATGCTGGCCTTACTTTTGTACTTGTATGTTAATATTACATTACATTTCATTTGGAAAACATGAAGCCACTCAGGCCTATTAAGGTAATCCAAGTCATGAGCTACATTTTAATAATAATAATAAAATCTTGCCAAATGTCAATCTCAAGTCAGCTAATTAATATACAACTATTCACTACCACCAAAGTAGCCTACATAACTGAAGCTAAGAATACACACTATATATATACAATCTACAAACATTTTGAACATCTGTATCATATCTCCCCTCATACACATCTCTCAAAACTAAACATACCTAGTTCCTTTAATCTATCCTGTATTCCAATCTTCATAGGTTAGGGATAAACTTGGTTGCCCAACAACGCGCACCTTCAAGCATATCAATATCATGTCTAAGGTGAGGGGACCAGGCTTGAATGCAGTATTCTATGCAAGACCTAACATAAGAATTATATAATTTACAAATTACTTCCTTACTCTTGTAACTAACATTCCTCTTAATAATACAGTCGACCCTCGACTTACATCATCACCGTCTTACGTAATTTCGAGTTACGAAAAACCCCCATTGACTGTAATTGATTCATCTTACGTAATAGCTGTGTAATCACAAATGCAGTGCGTGACCACTCACTGGTAGGATGCCGGGTATTTCACGTTATTTCATTGTTATTTTTACTGTGCATTATATAAAGTGATACTGTATGAAGTGATTAATAATTTGGCAAATTAATAAATGTGAAATTATTAAGGATTATTAAATAATCTAAGATAAAAAAGTGCCTGTGTGAAGTTGAAACATTGACGAAATAACACGCTGTAATTTTTTTCTATGATTTAATAAATTGTGCAAAGAATTAGAACCAGTGCTTCACTAATTAAATAATTTTGTGCAATAATAAATAAAAACAGTGCTAAAATTTTATTTACAATTTTAAAATAAGTGATAGAAATTAAAATTAACCATGGTCCCAAAGTTAGCTGCTGCTGCTGCTAAGCCAGCAAGAAAGTACACACAAATTACTATTCAACAAAAGCAAGATATCATTCGAAAAAGTGAAGGTGGTGCTACTATTAAAGATTTAATGAAGGAATATGGCTTTGTGTACGCAACTATTGCTACCATTCTAAAGAACAAAGACAAAATAAAGAGTGCTAAAGTAAGTGATGCTTCAACTATTATTCGAAAAGGACGAGATATAATTATAATTATTTTATTATTTTCAATACTTTCTTGGGGTCCTGGAATGGATTACCCGATTTACATGTATTTTGGGGTTCGACTTAAGTCATTTTCGAGTTAAGTAACTCATCTCGGAATGGATTAATTACGTAAGTCGAGGGTCGACTGTACCTAACATTTTATTTGCTCTATTTCTAGCCTCTAAGCACTGCTTAGAAAATTTGAGATCACTACAAACTATAATGCCAAGATCCTTTTCCTTTCTAACATCCTCCAACTAAAGTTTTCATTATTTCTACCAAAATGAAATGACTGCATTTTTTAACATTGAATTCCATCTGCATTTACTAGCCCAAGCAACTAATCTATCAAGATCCTTTTGCAGTTTATAAGAATTCTCTATATTTCTAACTGGAGCTACTTTTGTATCATCTGCAAATTTAGAAATTTTACAACCTACTCCTTTCCTTTCTCTAAATCAACGAGATATAAAATAAAGAGTAATGGACCTAAAACTGATCCCTGTGGTACCCCTTTTCACTTTCTGCCACCCAGATTCATGACCATTTAGAATTACCCTCTGTTTTCTGTCTTCTAACCATTTTTCTACCCAATTTAAAACTGACCCTAATATACCATGAACTCTTAATTTATATAGTCTCCTACGTGGAACCTTGTCAAATGCTTTACTAAAATCCAAATAAATAACATCTACATTTCCATTATCTACCTGATCAGTTACAAATTCTAAAAAATCTAAGACCTTCCTGATCTAAATCCATGTTGTAAACTTCAAGCAAGATTAAAATTCTCCAAATGATCATGAATATTATTCTTTATAATTCTTTCTAGTATCTTTCCTGCCAATGATGTTCAGATGGTGTGGTTAACACCCCAAGTTGGTGGGAACTCCATTATTGGGAAGGATTCCTGAGAGCTCCCAAACCCCTAAGTAGGGCGTGGGAGGTTTCAGTAATCCCCATTGGGCCAGAGCTTTCTTAGAAAGCCAGGTCTTCAGAGTTACTAAAACTGTTTTTTTTTCTCTTTTGAATTGATTATAACAGATTTGAAATTCTCTCAGTACAGAAAATAGAAATTTGAGGCAATTATATCCCCATTTCAAGAGAAAGGAAAGCATCTCACTTCTCCTTGATGGTGTGGTAGGTAATCCTATAGTCTTGTTTTTACTAGTGATGGGACGATACTAAAATTTTTAACGATTCCGATTCCGATACTACTAAAAAGTCTTGATTCCGATACGATTCTCGATTCCGATTCTCAATATTTTTAAATATAATTCTATACTTGTTTTTCTGGAAATTGTCATATTTTACTCTGGTAAGATTAACTATTTACATTATGAGTATGGTAATATAAATTATAAATTATAATAGATTGGTTTAAAAATAAAAATCAACTAAGTTGTAACAATTCATTTTAATCTTCTTGATTACACATCATGGATATACATGTTTTAATGTATAGCTACAATACAATAAAAATAAAATTTGTTATCCTCTTTCATTTAAATTTTAAAGTTTACATTGCAAAACTGGTTCAATTAAAAGTTAAAGAATCGTTTTAAGAATTGGAAATCCTGGTACAATTCTCTCGATTCCGATTCCGATTCCTGAAAAATGCTCAATTCTTCCGATTCTCGATTCCGATTAATCGTCCCATCACTAGTTTTTACCATTGGTGTTTTGTATTGCTTAACCATTAGCTATAAGTACCATGTCTCACATATTTGGATCACTTAAAATTATCATGTAAATATCATAATCATTTTTGAATGCCTGATTTCCTTTATAAAGACCTTATTGAAAAACCTAACTTCAGTTATCAGTATGCATCACAATCATTTAAAATTACCTCATCATTTATCATTTTATCCTATGAATATTTTTTATTTATTTATCAAAGTCTGAAATATAAAAAAAATAAAAGTAATTAATACCTATTGCACTTATTTAAAATGTATCATGCATTCCTTAATATAGTAATGTTTATAAAGTAAATCTAAAGTTAGAATTTAAGTTTATATAGTTAATTTTTAATTTTTTATTATATTAATTGGATAATATCACTTAGGAAGTCCAAAGTAAAAACTCTAAATTGCCAGTGCACATTTAGTGATAAATAAAAATATGAATTGAAATTAATTTAATAAAAACTATTTTTCTAATTTAGTTAAATTAGGTTAGGTGAAGATATATCGGTATATCAGCTGATATATCGGTGCACCCCTACTCATAGACCTTTCATCTATTGAGCAAAATAAAAACTGGGCCTAATGTGTACATTCTGGATACAAAGTTATAAAAGAGAGGCATTTTTTCTCACTGAAGTATTATTAGGATTTAGGTAGGTCAAAAAAATAATTTAAGTTAATGTGTCCAATTGGTCTGAAAATACAACAAAGGGTTAAAAAGACATTCTAATCAGGTGGACATTCTGAGAAAACACGCGCAGTTTCACGCCTAGAAAATTCTGAGAAACCACATGCAATTGAAAATTTCAAGGAAACGTGTGTAGTTTTAAGATTTGGAGTTGGAGTATTTATACCAACTCCAACTCGACCCAAAAATAACCAACTCCACAACTCCGACTCTTGACTCCATAACCCTGGTCATGACCGATGTGCATAACTTTACACTTTTCCACATTAAATTTCATCTCCCATCTATCTGCCCAAGCAACTACTTTATCAATGTCCTTTTACATTTTCTTGGCACCTATTAAAAGAGCTTACATTGTGTCCCAATTTTGTATCATCTGCAAATATTGAGGTTTTACTATTTAGACCCCTTTCCAAGTCATTAATATAAATAATAAAAAGTAGAGGTCCAAGTACTGACCCCTATGGGACTCCACTCAGAACAGTGCTCCACGTAGACCTAGTCCTATTTAACTGGACTCTGTTCTCTTTCTTTAAGCCATTCTACAATCCAATTTGCTACTGTCCCTTTTATTCCCGGAGCTCTAACTTCAACAAGCAACTGCTTATGAGGAACTGTATCAAAAGCTTTGGCAAAATCCAAGTACACAACAATATCTACAGATTCTTTTTTTATCCAGATGCTTTAACATACTCTCATGAAACTTAATTTTGTCAAACATGACCTGCCATTTCAAAAGCCATGTTGGCTATTACTAATTAATCCTCCTCCTCCTCCTAAGAATATTATAATTTTGTCTCTGATGACACTTTCAAGTAATTTGCAAATAATAGAAGTTAAACTAATTGATTTATAGTTTTTAGCTATTTTTGTTTCCTTTTTTTTTAAAAATGGGACTACATTTGCTTTTTCCCAGTCTTCTGGAACTTCACTGTTAATCAATGAAAGGTTGAAAAGTATTTTAAGTGCTTGGGCTATGCTATATTTTGCTTCCTTTACTATTTTAGGATAAATTTCATCAGGTCCTGGTGACTTATCTATGTTTAGCCTGTCAATTACTCTCAAAATATCCACTTCTCAATATACATGATTTATCTCTCTCTCTTATGTTACTAATGTAAAATCTGGAATTTTACTTACAGTTTCCTTCAAAATAATCTTCAATAATTTTGTCATCAGCATGACAGGGGCCCAATTTTTTTTTATATGATTTATTTTTCAAATTGAAATGACTAAAGAACTTTTTGCGATTTCCTTTACAATTTTTGGCTAAGTTCCTCTCTAAATTGCATTTACTCTCTTTCATAAGTTTCTTGTTTTTTTCTCTTATTTTTACAGATTTCAAGGTCCATTTCATTTTGAGTCAGGAACACTGAGTTCTCTTAAATTTGCTGAAGGCCTCTCTCTTATCTCTCATTCCTTTCTTAATAGACAGATTTATCCAGGGTTCTCCATTATTTCTGATTCTTATTTTACGCTGAGGAATATATTTACTTTGAACATCTTTCATTTTATTTTTTAACTTTTCCCATACATAGTGTGTAGATTTACTTTGGTTGAATATATCTTTTGGTTGAAACTCAAAAATCTCTGCCCAATTTATACAGTTTAACTCATTAACTAGTTCAGTCATATTTCTATTTTTAAAGTCAGGAATTTCAGCTACATTTTTGGTATACTTCGAGTCAAATTTCACATTGAATCTTAGTGTTTGAAACACTAAGTTCAAATGATCATTTTATAATAATATGTCATATAGAGAATCAGCAATACTTGTTAATAATAAATCTAAAATTGTATTCTCTCTGGTTGGTTCTTTAAATAATTAACTTATTTAGACCATTTTTTATAGTACAATCAAGGAAGTTCACGTTACTTTCAGGTGCTTGTAATGTTACCCAATTTATATATCTATAGTTAAAATCTCCAACAATAATTACATCATTTGAACCTACCTTATTTATTTCCTTAATTTCACTTTCTACATATTGATTCTCCTCTCTTGTTTTGGGGATTCCTCTAATTGAACATCCTTCTGGTGGCCTATATATACCACCTATTTTAATTTTTTGGCAAATATTTACTATTACACCAGACTTTCTACTGGAGACTTGTGTAATAGTAAAGAAATATCATCAGATTAATACAAAACACAAAAAAAAAAACAGAAAAAACAAATTTCACCTTCAAAATTAGCTGAATCTAAAACAACCGAAGCGAAGTAAACCTAACCTAACTAGTATTATTATAGTTTCAACCACAACTACTCATTTTGAAAAATAAAAATTGTTTTCCAGTGGTTTCTGATGTGATTCATCCGAAAATGACATTCATTTCTGTCACAAATTACTCATTTTTGCGAAATCTAGGTTTTGGGGGGGGGGGGGGGGGGGGGGGGGGGGGGTGAGTGATTTGCGACGGAAATGACCCCCTCACCTCAGTTTCTAATAAAAATTACTGCAATGCGTAGAAAATAATAAATAAAACCTT
Organism: Bathynomus jamesi; assembly: GCA_023014485.1. Taxonomy (NCBI): domain Eukaryota; kingdom Metazoa; phylum Arthropoda; class Malacostraca; order Isopoda; family Cirolanidae; genus Bathynomus; species Bathynomus jamesi. The sequence goes on from JAJOZX010010383.1 coordinate 103,800, forward strand.
TCCTTTAAGTAAAATGTTTTTCAGTTGATCATATTTATGGATATATTTGCTTCTGAAATTTTAATTAACGATATCCAATTATCCATTTGACGTCACGTCACGTCAAATGCAACTTTTTTCATAAAATATTTTTCCTGATCGGGCTATTTTTTTGCTACTCTGTGACTTAATTAGTTGGTTAGTTTTTGTTCTAGCTATTTTTTTTTTCTAATTGGATTCAGTTTGGTCGTGTTTGTGATAGAATTATGACATGCTATTTGTATGGTTTTGACTTTGAGAACTTGATTCATCATGTGCCCTAGATGAAGACTAAAAAAGTGCATAGCTTAACATATTATTACATTATCATTTGTATAATAAACAAACAATAAACTTAAACCTTGCAAGATATTTTAATATCTATGAATATCTGCAAAAGAAGTGGACTCACTGGTGACTATTCTCCACACTAAAACCAGTATGCAAGTCAACATGGCAGAGGAAGAAAAAAACAGAAACCCATGCATAAAATGTGCATTAGACTGCAGCCTACATGCATTAAAATGTGATGAATGCAGACTATGGATACACTACAGTTGTAGTGCACTACCTATTTATTTCCTACTCATCCTTCAAAATTCAAAAAGAAAATTCTCATGCTTTAGATGTGCTCATCAAATTTGCGATGACTATGACAGGCAATTTGAAGAGCTTGAAGTAGAACTGGCAGGTGAGTTACAGGAGGAGGAAATTAGCATTACAAATGCAGAGCTTGCTGAAAAAGTGAGAAACCCTCAGGATGAGACCCTAGAGAGGGAAACTGCAAGCAAAAAGGGCACCAAAAGAGAAAACAAGAACAGGAAATGGACACTAAAACCTTCAACAAAGTGAACAACCCCACTGTACACAGTCACCAAAAAGCCAAAAGTGAAACCAAGAGGCCAGTATGCAAGTATTACAGGAGGGGCTTGTGTAAATATGGACTTAAGGGAAGAGAATGCCCATTTGCTCACCCACCACTCTGCAAAAAATTTATACACGATGGGAATGGCATTTCTGGATGTAGATCCAATGCAAGATGTCCCTACTTTCATCCCCAAATTTGCCAGAGCTCATGGTGGGAAAGTTGTTTTAAAGAGAACTGCAATCTGGCCCACCTGAAGGGAACAATCCGATTCCAACCACATCAAACTCAATGGAGAGAATACCAGGATAGTGAGCCTACTATCCATCAGCACTATTTGGCCCAAGGGATGCAAGAAAACCCTAGACCAAATACCATTCCTACACCCAGATCTTATGCTCATGTACCGTAGCGGGTCCAGGTAAGCCCACTGGTGAAAATAGTACAGCAAGCAACCATGAAACCCCATTAGGGTTTTACCACCTCATAAAACAAATACAAGACATTCAAAGCTCACTTGGGCTCCTCATACAAAAGCAAACGAGAACCCCAGCAGGAACCCTACAAATGCCCTATATGTGGGAGATGAAACAAATGGCTCCACAAATGTATCAATAATCTACTTAAACATCCAGGGCCTTTACCCAAACTCAAACCAAAGTACCTTACCTAAAGAGCCTAGTGGAAAACACTACTAGCACAGTTATAGCCCTCACAGAAACACACCTGAACCCCATGATCATGAGTAGTGAAATTGCAATCAAAGGGTACACCACCCATAGATGTGACAGAGAAGACCGTCTAAATGGTGGTGTCCTGATATACATCCCTGAAAACATTCAAAGTGAACTGCTCATGGCATACTCAAATGGAGCCTGTGAACTAATCATCATGCTCAGCATAAATAAAGAAGACATACAGTGCCCGCGAAAAGTATCCGATCACTCAAGAAAATACAATATTTTCCCTTAATATTCAGAGACACGTAATTCACTTTCTATTTGTTCTAGCGACATCTGGTAACTTTGAGGTTGCTCGCTGATATGAGAGCTATCCAACGCATTCTCAAATTAGTGTTCTGGTAGCCTTCGTTGCGGGTGGCTGTGTCTCAAATTTGTCAGATTTCACTGTTTGTATAAATTTCTTGATATTTTTTTTTTTTTACAGAAAGTGGTGTAAATAAAATTTATATATAATGTGTGCTAAAAAACAACTTAAGAGTGATTGTCGAGGTGCTATTGTTGCTTTGCATGCATGTGGGAAATCACAGAGACAGATAGCTAAGGAATTAAACATATCCCAAAGTACCGTTAATTTATGGGTTTCACGGGCTAAGAACAATGGTGGCCTAACCACGCCAGTCCCTAAAAAACGATCTGGCAGACCGAGAAAAACAAATTCGCGAACAGACAAACTTATGAAACGTTTAGTATTGAAAACCCAACAATAACTGCGAAAGAAATAAAATTTAATATGAATAATTTGTTATCTGGTGTTTCTGAACGAACTATCCAGGAGCGGCTCCAAAAAGAACTCGGATTACCATCTCGCCATGCTGCTAAGAAACCGTTCATTAATGAAAAAATGCGTAAAAAATGTGTCGCATTTTGTAAAAAATACATTCATTGGACTGTTGATGACTGGAAGAAGGTTTTATTTAGCGATGAGTCGACATTTTTGACATTCAGAAGTTGTCCAAAAAAGGTTCGCCGGCCTATTGGCTCAAATAGGATGGACCCTAAATACACCCTAAAGACAATGAAACACCCTCCAAGTGTGATGGTTTGGGGTTGTTTCGGTTACTATGGGCGTGGAAACTTATATTTTCTTCCGAAGAACACAACTATGAATGGTGCACGGTATTTAGCAATGCTACAGGATAAACTTCTAATGGCAATGGCAATCCAAAGGACAAAAACATACATGCATGATGGTGCACCATGTCACAGGGCCAAAATAGTGACAAAATGGATTACTGACAATAAATTTGATATTTTGGATTGGCCTGGTAATAGTCCAGATCTCAATCCGATAGAAAATCTGTGGCTAATAATAAAAAATAAGGTTGAATGCCACGACACTGGCTCAGTCGAAAAATTACAAGAGGCCATCAAAAAGGTATGGTGCAAGGAAATATCAGTGGAAGTTTGTCAAAACTTGATTAAATCCATGCCAAAACGTCTAGAACAAGTCATCCAAACCAAAGGACAGATGACAAAATACTAATATAAGGTTAGTATACATTTAAACATTGTTTTTTATGTAAAAAATACAAATTTCAAGGGTGATCGGATACTTTTCGCGGGCACTGTAATACTAGTGAATATCTATAGCCCCCCAGATAGCTCCCATCTAGAGCTCACTGAAGTCCTAGAAAAAATCAGGCAATGCCCAGCTATTGTAGACTCAACAAGAGACTTAATCATTACAGGAGACTTTAATCTCCCAAATTGCACCTGGAACCAATATGGTGGTATGAAATCAAGGACAAAAAGGTCCAAATCAAAACACCTGAATGAGTTTATAGAACAACTGCTCCTAGTACATGTCCACTGCCCAACTAGAAAAAATAATATCCTAGATTTAGTGCTGACAAATAATGTAACTACAATTGACCACATTGTTATAACACCAACTATACATTCCGACCACAATGTCATGCACATATTCACAAACTTGTCCCTCCACAAATGTAAGCAAGACCCATGCCAAACAAACTTGCCATACTCTGACCTAAACCTGCACAAGTCAGACTGTACATCAATAAATAACTGTCTGGGAGAAATAAACTGGGAAGATGAATTAGAAAACCTAAAGCCAGAAGAATGCTGGAGTAGAACACAATCAATACCTGCTGTCATCAGCATTATACAAACACACACCAAAGAAAAATGATAGTGCACAGAAGCACCGGACAAAAGAGCAGATACAGAAGGACACTTATGAGAAAGAGAACAAAGCTATCTAAACAAATGACAAAGCAATTAAGTGATACAAGACATAGTAACATCTGGAATCAGATACTGATGTTAGAACTTAAAATAAAGGAGTCAACCATGAGAGAGAATATTGATAATGAACACAAAGCTATTGGCACTATAAAGGAAAATAGCAAATTCTTCTTTAGCTATGCTAAATGCAAAGCAGTTATCAAAACGAGCATTGGCCCATTGCTTGCTAAAGATGGACTAACTCTCACATCTAATACACAGGAAATGGCAAACATTCTACAATCTCAATATGCTTTAAGCTGGAGTACCCCTGTAGTAGCAAAGAAAATAAAAACTACAGCATTTTTTGATAGAGAAGAAAATGACCAAGACAGACCATTATTGGAAGATATACAAATAACCACTAGAGATATACAACAGGCAATAACAGAGCTACCGGGGAGTTCAGCCCCTGGTCCAGATGGAATTGGAGCCAAGATTCTTAAGGAATGCAAACATACTTTATCTCTGCCTTTGAAAATCCTGTGGAGATCCTCACTAGACACCAGTAGAATACCACCAATCATGAAACAAGCAAATATTACCCCAATCTACAAAGGAGGCAAAAGAAAGGAAGCCAAGAACTATAGACCCATATCTTTGACTTCCCATATTATTAAAATATTTGAGAAAGTCCTGAAAAGGCACATTGTCAGTTTTATAGAAAATGAACATCTCTTAGAAGACTTTCAACATGGCTTCAGACACAAGAGATCCTGCCTTACTAAACTTATAGACCATTGCAATACAATCCTACAATATTTGGGAGAAAACCACAATGTTGATGTCATCTATCTAGACTTTGCAAAAGCTTTTAACAAGGTTGACCATGGTATATTATTCCATAAACTAAAAGAACTTGGTATTTGTGGAAAAATAGGAAAATGGATCCATGCCTTTCTCTCTGACAGAAAACAAATAACAATTGTAAATGGAGCAAGATCTATAGAAAAAGAAGTGATTAGTGGAGTGCCGCAAGGCACAGTACTAGGACCAATTCTATTCATTATAATGCTAAACAATATAAACTGTAACCTAGGAAGCTCTCTCCTATCATTCGCAGATGATACCAGAATACTAAGACCAATTACAGAAAAAGAAGACTGTGTAGAGCTACAAAAAGATCTACAAACTATATATGCATGGGCAGATGGCAAACAATATGGCCTTCAATAAAGACAAATTTGAACTAATTAAGTATGGACCAAATAAATACCTGAAAGAACAATTCAACTACACTGGACCCACAGGAAAAGATATTGTACAAACTGATCATGTCAGGGATCTAGGGATTATATTATCTGAAGATGCAACATTCAACAGGCACATTGACAAAGTAACCTCATCATGCAAACAACTAATAGGATATATACTGAGGACATTCAGAACTAGGGACAGTATGACCATGCTTACCCTGTGGAAATCACTTGTCCTTCCACGCATTGACTACTGCTCTCAATTATGATTTCCCCACAAACAAAATGAATTGCAAAAAATTGAGGGCCTACAAAGAACCTTTACCTCGTATATTAAACAACCTGATGGGCAACAGGTGAGTAAAAACAAATTAAACTACTGGGATAGGCTCAGAGGCCTCAACCTTTATTCCATAGAGAGAAGGTTTGAGAGAGACATCCTAATCTATACCTGGAAAATTCTAGAAGGGCTTTTAGTTGCCCCCAATACTGAACCAATTGTGCCCACCTTAACAAGAACTGGAAGAATATGTAAAAAATATCACCTCCCACCAAACAGTCTGAGAAAGATTCAAACCCTTCAATATAATAGTATCTCTAGGCAGAGTTCTCGCCTGTTTAACTCCTTGCCTCAGTACCTTAGAGATATAAGTGCAGTCCCAGTAGACACTTTTAAAAAATACTTGGACATGTTTTTAGCCAACATACCCGACCAACCCACAGTGTCAGGGTATTCCTCTGCCAGACCAGCCCCCACAAATTCAATAGGGGACCAAATTGTATGGCAGGAGCGAGAGAAAAGAGGGGTGGTGACCCCGTCGTGGCCTCGCCTCAGGAGGCGCTGAGCGGACTTCGAGGGAGCAACACACCCTTGAGGCAGAAGCGCTTTAAGGTAAATTTAAGGCAAGGTAAATAATTTAGGTCTCAGGGGTACAGGGGCAGAGCCCCCATAAAGATCACGCATCACAAATTGATCTGTACAGTCAACCCTCGACTTATGTCGACTTACGAGAAGCCCCCATTCACTGTAATTGATTCATCTTACGTAATTATTTTGAGTTGCGTAACAGCTGCATAATCGCAAATGCAGTGCGTGACCACTCACTAGCAGGATGCCGAGTATTTCACACAATTTCGTTGTTATTTTGGTATTATTATAGTATTACACCCGTCTAATGTCCAGCAATTATTATATGTTCATTAAGTAGATTTTTTAATTCTAAGACACTTTCCTTCTATAGCGTTTCCATTGCAAATGCTTCGTTTTCGATATAAACATTTTTTTGGTGTGTATCTAGTGTGTGTTCGTACATTCGTTTGTGTGACTGGTACATGTTTGCCCAATCACTGCGCTCCATCCATTTTGAATTACTTTGCTACCAGAATGGCTTCGTGTGATGCGTGCTCGTTCGATTATTACAGCTGTAATGTCGCTTTCTACAAAAATTTAGAAAAAAGTGTTGAGTTTCTGCGTGCTCATGGTGTTCTACCGACAGTAGTGAAGTGTCCACATTGTAAAATGGAGTGTACATATCGTCAAGACCAGAAACTGTGGCATTGTAGATAGGTTAGGTTTGGTTAGGTTAAGTTAGGATAGGTTAGGAAGGTTAGGTCAATTTTGAAGGTGAAATTTGTTTTTCCTATGGTTTTTGATGTATTTTGAACGAATCTGACCTTCAAAACCGTCGGAAATGACTCATTTTCTTGATTTTCCCCACCAGGGTCCCCCAGATTGCCGGCTGGGGGGGGGGGAGGGGGTTATCTCAAAAACGAGTCATTTCCAACGGTTTTGAAGGTCAGATTTGTTCAAAACACATCAAAAGCCATAGGAAAAATATAAATTTCACCTCCAAAGGGAGACGGGTGTAATACTATAAATTTACCATTATTTTTACTGTGCATTATATAACTCTCTCTTCAATGTAAATAAATTAATTTTTTATTATTAATTTTGGAAAATATATAGAAAACGGCGCAACCCGAAGTATGATGTAAAAAACATTTTATTATGTCAATTTCGATGTGCTGAAGCCAAATCTGTTAACCATTTGGTGTGCAAATTATATTTTTACAGATTATAAATAAAATTACAAATTTTTGAAGTTCATTCATTTGCCCATCATTTATGTTTTGGTTCCAATAATTTTGCTCCGCGAGTCAAAATAGTTCTTAACAGAAGCAATTTTATAACCCTTTTAAAATGCGCCCTTTTAATGTTGGTATAGCAATGGAGTGTGAAGGGTGTTCTGTTAGATACATTGAAGCTATTGTAAAGTTTTACGAAAATGATGAAGAAGCAATTCTATTTTTCCACAAATATGATATTTTGCTTTCTGAGTTGTCGTGCCCAACGTGTGGTTATAATTGCAACATACGTTATGATAAACATCAATTTGAATGCCGCAAGCAAAAAACTAATCCTAAAAATAAAAGAAAACGCAAATGTTCTTTCTATCAAAGTATTTTTAAAAACACGTGGTTAGAATGCGTACATATTCCTCCTTGGAAAAATTTATTATTTATAAATATTTTTCTAATGAAACATTTTTCACAATACTGCGAGTCTCAACTCAAGCTTAGCCCAAATTCAGTGGTTGATTGGAAGTCGATATGCGCGGAGGTATATGAATTTTGGCACGATAACCAAGAACCTATTGGAGGTGACATTATTATGGAGATAGACAAATCCAAATTTGGGAAAACTAAATACCATAGAGGGCGCCATGTTGATGGGGTTTGGGCATTTGGCGGTATAGAAAGAGATTCTAAAAAAATGTTTGTTGTACCAGTTGAAAATCGTTCTGCCGAAATACTTATCCCCCTTATTAAAAAAATTATTCTGCCTCGATCAATCATTATTAGTGACGAGTGGAAAGGGTACTCTTCCTTAAAAAATTTAAATTATACTCATTTAACAGTAAATCATTCGGTGAATTTTGTAAATCCAGAATCTGGGGCACATACTCAAAATATTGAACGCTTGTGGAAAGACATAAAAAGTTGGGTATTGAGAGCAGAGAATAAAAAGGAACATTATTTTAAATATTTTGCTAGATATTTATTTTTACATAACGTCCCTAGTGATCAGAGACTTCATTTTTTCCTCAAAGCTACGGCAAAGTTGTATCCTCCCAATGTTTAAGTTAAAAGTAAGTTGATTTGATTATTTTACTCTTAGGTTAGGTTAGGTTAGGTTAGTTTTCATGTGCTTGTTAGCCATTTTTTAGGCAAATGCTTCAAAATAAGAGTAAAATATAAATAACATTTACTCTAATTTGAAGCATTTGCACACCAAATGGTTAACAGATTTGGCTTCAGCACATCGAAATTGACCTAATAAAATGTTTTTTACATCATACTTCGGGTTGCGCCATTTTCTATATAATTACCTTAATTTTTAATATGTATTTTCTTTTACAGATGGTGTGTTTCTTAATAATAATTATTAATTACCATTATAATTCTGTTTATATACACTGTTTTTATCAAAAAATTTAATTATTTTCAGTACTTTTTTGGGGTCCTGGAATAGATTACCCGATTTACATGTATTTTGGGGTTCGACTCAAGTCATTTTTTAGTTAACTCATCTCGGAACGGATTATGTAAGTCGAGGGTCGACTGTATAGGGTTCCTAGGTTTTCCATTGGCTTCTGATGTGATTCATGTGAAAATGACATTCATTTCCGTCACAAATCACTCAGTTTTGATCCCCCCACCCTAAAACCCCAATTTCCCACGCATTCCCCCCATATTGTGGCTATGGATTGTAAATGAGCCGCAATAAAGATGTTTTGTTTGTTTTTGCATTTATCAACAATACGATACGATGAAATGTCGAAGGTCTAGCCTTTTCAACGGCACCTCCTGATGTCTTCAACCTCTGTGCTGTGCTTTAATTGTTTGGTAACGTATTTGACAAAACTTATATATTCCTAAAGATAAACCTCCCAATAATCCCCTCTTTGTCTACCATAATTACTAATTTACTACAAATAAGAGAATAGAACTCTTTACAAATTACTCCAAATAAAAGGATAAAACTCACTACAACTTACTGCAAATAAAAGAAAAAACTAATAAAAATGGCGACTGGATCAAAGACATCATAGCCCACGACTTCCATGAACTACCCCAGACCAAAGCCAACATTACCCTAAATCCTTACTTTTTACCCTAGCCTTGTAAGTGTGTCTGGCAAAATATAAAAACACGAGTAAGAGAGAAAATAAATTGTGAAAAACGAAGCTCAAAGACAGTGATAAACACAGTTTGAATGATTGCCTGAGTGAAGGTCCTAATCTCATTTCTGACCTTGTGAAGAACTTACTCAGGTTCAGATTAAATAAAAATGCTTTACAAAGTGACATTTCAAAGGCATTTTTGAGAATAAATCTTAAAAATTAATATGACAAGAATCAACTTAGGTCCTTATGGTTCAGGGATCCATTTGATTTGAATAAAGGGTTCATAACCTATAGATTCAATGTTGTGTTGTTTGGAGGCAATTGCTCACCTAGCCTACCTAGCCTATTATCATTGGCCAAAGGTGGGCAGTTGCGCCGCAAAAAGTTGCGGCGCAACATTTTTGGTTGCGCTTGCGCTTGCGGCGCAACTTTTTGAAAAGGGTTGCGCTTGCGCGTGCGGCGCAACTATTTCAGCAGAGTTGCGGTTGCGGTTGCGGCGCTACAAAAATTGTTGCGCGTGCCCACCACTGCAGATATACGTTAAATGCAAAGGTGGGCAATTGCGGCGCAACTTGCGGCGCAACATTTTTGGTTGCGCTTGCGCTTGCGGCGCAACTTTTTGAAAAGGGTTGCACTTGCGCGTGCGGCGCAACTATTTCAGCAGAGTTGCGGTTGCGGTTGCGGCGCTACAAAAATTGTAGCGCGTGCCCACCACTGTCATTGGCAATTAGACATCTTTTGAACCAGTTTAATAACTCTAACACTAAACTTCCTTAAAGAACATTTTTATGTAGACAATCTAATAGGCTCAACATCAACAAAATCTGAATTATCTGAGGTCTATGAAAACTCTCAAAACATTATGCAACAAGATAACTTTGAACTTAGAGTGGATTTCAAATGATGAGGATTTAAACAAAAAGATTTTAAAGGATAATAATGGTGTTACTGAACCAACAGACAGAGTTAAAACTTTAGGTATGAGCTGGTATTTGGCAGTGGTGGGCACCGTTAACCAAAAAGTTAACTTCGATAACGATAATCCGTTAACCCCAATTTTTAACTCCGCTAACGATAATCCGATAATTTTACTACAAAGTTAACGGAAGTTAACGATAATCCGTTAACGATAACTATTTCTTTACTAACATTTAAAAAAATCAAGGAAAAAAGCTTTAAAACCCGTAGAAAATGTTTATTTATGCAAAATCCAACAATAAATAGGTATTTAACTGTATTTTTATCAAGTTTTGCAACTTTTTTGCTTAACTTTTTTTTTATTTTTAATAAAAAATGTACTGATTACATGTTTTGAAACCCTTGTAACCACTAACCATTAACTAAATTTTAATTTACCAGAGAATTATTATGGCGGGAACTGAAAGGTAAAATTAAATTTTAGGCACATTTATTAAAGACTATGACACAATGTGCTGGTTGCCCTTCAGAAAGCCCAACTTCTCAAAGTTAGGCCCAACTGCCAGTCTTGACCTCTTGGGCCTCAGGATGTCCTTGCCGAGAGAGAAGAGCCGTTCCACTGCGGCAGAGGACGGAATTGGCAGACTGAAGTTATGGCGGTTTGAATTCATTCGCGGAGCGGTGATCTTCCGTGAATGACTCCTCGCAGTTAACGTGTTAACGGACTTTAACATACTAAATATCGAGTTATCGGAAGTTAACTGGTCCGATAAGGATAAATGGAAATTAACTTCCGTTAATAGTCCGTTAAAAAAGTTAACTTCGTTAATTAACTGTTATCGGATTAACGCTTTAGTGCCCAACACTGGTATTTGGATACAACTTCTAACAATCATGATTCAATCTGCACTAAAAAATTTAAAATTGATGAGGAAGCTAACACTAAACAACGGATATTATCAGAGGCTTCCAAAATTTTTTATCCCACGAGTCTATTCCTGCCTTCAACAATAAGATCAAAGATTCTCCTCCAAGAACTTTGGAAGACAAATGTTGGGTGGGATGAGCCAATAACAATTGAAGATAAAAAATCTTGGAAGAAGTTAGCTACTGATTTAACAAAAGTAAAGAACATTAAAATACCAAGGTGCTGTGGGTTTTGGGATAAACCCCAAAGACTTCATGTGTTTGCTGATGCAAGCACACAGGCTTATGGGTGCTGTGTGTACCTTGTAAGTCCTACAGAAAGTCATCTAATTTATGCAAAAGGGAAAGTTGCACCTCTCAACCTACCCGAACCATACCTCAGTTGGAACTGTTGGCTGCTGCATTAGCCATTAAGATTATTTAATTTCTTAAGGATGCTTACCATGATGTGAACATAACTGATATTCACATCTGGCTCGACAGTCAGATTTGTCTTGCCTGGTATGGAAAAACTATACGCGCTCACAACATAGTATCATATGTGGTACCTTTATTTCATAATTAAATATAAATTATTAATTAATTGAATTAAATATCTATACAAAATTGCCTCGGGATTGGCGACATAGCCTATTGGGAATGAAATAATTGCCATACGTACAAAGAACCGATATGTAGACATCGAGCCTCGCATAGCAACAAGAAAACCCAATTTATTGTTTAGTCTTCAAGAGAGAAGTAGACCAAACAAAACTTTGCCAGATCAGCAAATAATGAAAATACAACGCGAATAGGAACGGCTCTCGGAGCTGTTGATGTACAGCGAACGCTTTAAACAGGGAAGATGTGCTTTTGTCTTCCCTAAAATTCTGAGTGAATTCCTTATAATAAACTTAATATCTATAAAAAGGATAGGCCTATATCTTCAAGTGTTTATATAGTGACCGCCTATATTAATTACATCAAGTTAACTCATCGCGTAGCTCCATCGTGGCAGCCCTACACCGAAAAAGATCGTGACGCCCTACGTCGAAGCAAACTAAGATCCAGCAAAAAATAAGGTGGGACAATTTCTTTTCGTTCACATATAGGCATCTAAAATCCCGACGCAAAAATTACCGTAAACAATTAAATATAAAGAGGTCCTACATATACATATACATAACTCTCTAACGAAAAAACATAGGGCTTTTGTCGGTAACTCTCCACTCAAATCTGCTGGAAATTTCCAACGGATGAGGGTATCAGGCAATCAACCCATAGCCCTATAGTTTTTTCACACCTGGATACGGAATGATAGCATTAATAGTAAGAACATCTTTGTAAGAAACAGGCTAAAAGAAATAGCTGAAGGTAATGAAAGCCTGCAAGTCAACTTTCACTATGTTTCAACTAAACAAAATCCAGCAGACTTTCTGACCAGAGGTTTATCCTACAAGTTGTTGAAGACAAACAAAACTTGGTTCATGGGACCTAAGTGGCTCTGTAATGCAGACCAATGGCCTGTTGAACAAGTTAACCTGAGATTAAATTTAACCCTTTCAAATGAAAAGTTTGAAACAATCACTAATTATGAAGATTATTTTGACTTCAGCAAGCTTGTCAGGGTCACAGCCTACTGTTTGAGGTTTGCTCACAACTGTTTAACTACAATTAACAAACAGCTAAATAAGAACAATCACAATTATACAGAAGTTGCAACCAAGTACTGGATAGGGCATGCACAACAAAAAGTACAATAATGAGTTAGAATTCTTGACTAATGGGAAACAAACAAAAGAGCCTGTACCATCAGTAGTTGTGGATCTAAACTTGTTCAGAGATGAGGAAGGCGAAAAAACATAGGGCTTTTGTCGGTAACTCTCCACTCAAATCTGCTGGAAATTTCCAACGGATGAGGGTATCAGGCAATCAACCCATAGCCCTATAGTTTTTTCACACCTGGATACGGAATGATAGCATTAATAGTAAGAACATCTTTGTAAGAAACAGGCTAAAAGAAATAGCTGAAGGTAATGAAAGCCTGCAAGTCAACTTTCACTATGTTTCAACTAAACAAAATCCAGCAGACTTTCTGACCAGAGGTTTATCCTACAAGTTGTTGAAGACAAACAAAACTTGGTTCATGGGACCTAAGTGGCTCTGTAATGCAGACCAATGGCCTGTTGAACAAGTTAACCTGAGATTAAATTTAACCCTTTCAAATGAAAAGTTTGAAACAATCACTAATTATGAAGATTATTTTGACTTCAGCAAGCTTGTCAGGGTCACAGCCTACTGTTTGAGGTTTGCTCACAACTGTTTAACTACAATTAACAAACAGCTAAATAAGAACAATCACAATTATACAGAAGTTGCAACCAAGTACTGGATAGGGCATGCACAACAAAAAGAGTACAATAATGAGTTAGAATTCTTGACTAATGGGAAACAAACAAAAGAGCCTGTACCATCAGTAGTTGTGGATCTAAACTTGTTCAGAGATGAGGAAGGTCTTCTAAGGTGTAAAGAGAGACTAGATAAATTAAAACTGTCTTACAAAAGCAAACATCCAATCCTTTTGCCTAGATTTAGCTATTTGACAACATTAATCATCAGACAAACAAACAATGATGTACATCAAATGGGAGTACCACAGACATTAACTGCATTAAGAAAAACTTATTGGATACCCAAGGGAAGGATCACTGTTAAAACAGTCCTGAATGAGTGTGTCACATGTAGGCGTATTTATGCGAGGCCCTATAGGAAACCAAATCCTCCTGCTTTGCCAGAGGAGAGAGTTATTCTGAACAGACCCTTTGAGACTGTAGGCATTAACTATACATGAGCATTGACTGTAGGAGTGGTTGACACTGAACAAAAAATGTACATTGTACTATTTACATGTGCTGCCTCACGAGCTGTTTATCTAGATGTTGTGGAGGATCTTACAGCAGAATCCTTTGTTGCTGTCTTTAAGAGATTCTGTGCACGACATTCAGTACCCAAGACAGTTTGGACTGACTGTTAGAAAATCTAAAAGAGGAAGAACCATTGTTGTCCCAAGGCGATATGATGACTAAGCTGATTGATGCAGCATTGCTTGTATATATTAAGTTAAGGTGTATATATATCCATCTCATAATTGTAAGGTTAGTGAAAAATTCACTTAATTTAGAGCTAGCATTTTTGGGCTCTTGTGGCATCAGTGTTTGGGACGCTGGTGGCATCATTTTGGGGCGCTGCGCGTCTTTGCTACTCGTTTGTGGGATGTCGTACGTACAGGGTGTGGTCTGATAGAGAGCTCTTGCAATTCAGTTTGGTTGTTTAGATACAAGATTGTTGCATCGTGCAATAGTCCAGGTTGCGTTGTTGTTGCAAGGTTGAGAAAGAAGACCATAAATAGTACCCCTTTTGTGTTTATATTAAATTCATGTAATTAAGGTCTAAGGTAGGCCCGCATCGAGTCAGCAACCCTGAGGTAGGACCTAATAGGATCTCAAATCCGTAAGTTTTAATTTTAGCTTAACTTGGGCTGTAGGTAGAACTGGCCCTTTAGAATTTGGCCGTTCACGGCTCAGCTGGGATTTTGAACCCAACAAATAAATAAAAACATGGTCCTTCAGAACCGGATTCTACCCCAAGACTGAGTCAGTGACTATTTTTCGGCAAAGTTCTGATTGTGCAAATTGTAGCCCAAGTTAGGCCTAGACGGGTTGAGCATTATTGAGTTAAGGTCCCAGGGTAGAAAGTTTGGTCGCCCAATTGCGAAACTTGGCCAGTCGTCTGTCGTCGTTTTTGGCCTACATTTTACCGGTTTGGTTAATTTTGGGTTATTATTGAATTAAGGTCCCAGGGTAGAAAGTTTGTTCGCCCAATTGCGAAACTTGGCTAGTCGTCTGTCGTCGTTTTTGGCCTACATTTTACCGGTTTGGTTAATTTGGGTTATTATTGAATTAAGGTCCCAGGGTAGAAAGTTTGGTCGCCCAATTGCGAAACTTGGCTAGTCGTCTGTCGTCGTTTTTGGCCTACATTTTACCGGTTTGGTTAATTTTGGGTTATTATTGAATTAAGGTCCCAGGGTAGAAAGTTTGGTTGCCCAATTGCGAAACTTGGCCAGTCAGTCGTCTGTCGTTGTTTTTGGCCTACATTTTACCAGTTTGGTTAATTTTGGGTTATTATTGAATTAAGGTCCTGGGGTGGAAAATTTGGTATTCCATACTGGTGTTTGGTTAGTACCCCACCCAGCAATTCAGTTTATTTGAAAGTAAAATTTGCATTTGATCAGTTTGGTTAAGTATTTCTGCCAATTCAGCTCATTTGGCATTGAGCCCAATTGTTGTTTGCATTGAAGATGAGTGCATCTGAATTGAACAAATATATAAAAAGGAGAAGCGCCTACAAAGGTCTAATTACAAAGGTCATTGCCACTATAGATTCTGCCATAGAGCAAGAGGATTTACGCTTAGTGACTGCGCAGCTTTCCATATAAGAAACTAAAAAGGTTGCTCTAGTGAGTAAATGTTAAAATTGAGGCTCTTATAGAAGAGGATGAAATAGAAAATAACATAATTTACTTTGAAGAGATTATTGATGATATAATTAAAGTAGGCCTCCGAGCAAAAGAGTTTAGCAGCTCAGTACAGTTAGAGACCAGGTCTAATAATGAAACACAACACTCAACAAATGATGTTTGTGAAGTTAAGGTTAACAGATCTGTAGTTCAATTACCGAGGCTTGTACTCAAACCATTTTCTGGGAGTATTCAGGAATGGCAAGGATGGGCAGACAGTTTTCAATCAGCAGTTCATTCTAGTCAAGTGTTAAGTGCCGTGGAGAAGTTTAATTATTTGCGGTCCCTCTTGGAAGGGGAGGCAGCAAAGACTATAGCAGGATTAGCATTAACAGAGGCTAATTATAATGTGGCTTGGGATATATTAAAGAAACGGTTTGGTAAGCCAGAGATCTTAATTAAAAGCCACCTCCGTGCACTTTTAGCTATACCTCCTGTTAATAATCCTAATAGTGTCAAGGAGTTACGGCAGTTATATGATGAATTTGAAATTAGAACTAGGTCCCTGGATAACTTGGGTGTAGGAATGGAAAGGTATGGTATAATGTTGGTTCCTACACTGGAGTCTAAATTGCCTAGCTCAATTTTCTTGAATTAAGTAGGGGACACTCTACAGAACATGTGTACATCCCCCTTCAGCAGATGTTAAGTCTTTTAGGCACAGAATTAGCAAGACGAGAGGGAATTGAGTTTGCACAGTGGGATGGTAAACAAGGGGACAAAGGCAGGCACAGCACCAAAGTTTCCACAAAAAGGAATAACCCAGGTACAGTGTCAGCTCTACATGCATCCTCTGAGAATAAATTAAAGGGAATCAAGGAATGCATATTTTGCGAAGGCAACCACAAGTCATATAAATGTGAGGTGGCTGAGGCATTACCCTTTGAGGAGAGAAAGGACAGGGTAACTAAGTCCACAGCATGTTTTAAATGTTTTTTGAAAGGTCACAGAGCAAGGTTTTGTAAGTTTAAAATTTTGTGCAAAAAATGTCATGGTAGGCATCAGCCATTATTGTGTGAACACACTCCTAGTAGGCCTACCCCAGAAGTAGAGACATCAGTGGCACATGCCACTGCTATGCAAGGGAGTAAAAGTAAAGGGGGATTATTGCAAACAACTGCAGCCTTATTAATTGGGAATGAGGGAGAAGCTACTGTAAGAGTGTTGTTTGATAGTGGTAGCCAGTGTAGTTTTATTAAGACCAGAATTTCCAGAAAATTGAAGTTTAAAGAACTTAAGAGGGAAAATTTAAGAATTTCTGGGTTTGGGGGTTCCGTTCAAAACCGAACCAAATTTAAGAAGGTAGAAGTTCTGGTTAAAGGGTTGTTACCGCAAAGTCCCACTATCAAGGTCCAAGCTGTAGAGATTGAGGAACTTTGTGCTCCAGTCACTACTTGTTTAGATATGGCATGTGTCCAAGAATTGCAAGTTAAAGGAATTAATTTGGGCAATAATAAGTTTGAAGGAACAGAAGATATTAGTCTTTTGATTGGAGCTGACTATTATTGGGACTTCATCACTGGTAATATTGTCCCACATCTCGAGGCCCGGTAGCTATTGAAAGTAAGCTAGGCTGGATGCTACATGGTAGTTATTGCAATGAAATGGAAGTTAAGGCTCTTTTTGTTAAGATTGAGGAGAACAGCCATGGTCTGGAAAGGCATTTGAAAGCGTTTTGGGAACTTGAATCTATTGGCATAAAGGACAAACAGGCAAGTACAGTGAACAATGATGTTTTAGAGCAATTTGAAAAAGGGATTGGGTTTAGAGATGGTTGCTATGAAGTTGGCCTACCATGGAAGGATTCTTGCAAACCCGGTTCAAACCTTCAGCTAGCTAATCGGAGGTTGGAGACTTCATTGTACAGGCTAAGAAAAAATGAGGAGTTGTTAATTGAATACAATGAGGCCATCCTAAGTTATGTAAGGGAGGGCTATGCTGAAAGGGTGCAAGGTGAGCTGGTGAGCCAGGAGGCACATTATCTGCCACACCATGCAGTGGTACGGCGAGACAAAACTACCACCAAACTGAGGGTAGTTTTTGATGGCTCAGCCAAGGACAAAGGTGGTGTGTCCTTGAATGACTGTTTGGATGCTGGGCCAAATTTAAATGCAGATTTATTTTCCTTGTTACTGAGATTCAGGTTTGGTAGAGTAGCATTGACTGCAGATGTGAAGCAAGCCTTTTTGCGGATAAAGTTAAAACCAGAGGACAGAGATGCAGTAAGGTATCTGTGGGTGGATACGAAAGACTTGTTGGAAAATGAACCTAAGGTTCAAGCATATAGAATGAAGTCAGTGTTGTTTGGCCTCAGCTCTAGTCCATTTCTGTTGGCAGCTACTATGCAGTACCATTTTAAGAAATATTCTGAAGTCTATCCTAACACTATTGAACACATAAGGAAAAATTTTTATGTTGATGATTTGCTGTGTTCCGTGGATAATACAGAAATGGCTAAACAGATATTCATGGAGGCTAGAGCTATAATGAGGGAGGCTGGCATGGAGCTTAGAAAATGGCAGACCAATCATTCGCAATTACAAGAGTTTATGAGTCATTCCTGTGTAGTACCTGATGCAGCAGAAAGTATTGAGGATTCTGGTATTAAGGAGTTGTGGGCAATAGACGCAAAGGTGCTAGGCATTGTTTGGCAGCAAGATGATGATTTGTTTACCTTCAATGGGAAATCTTTAGTAGAGCTGGCTGAGAATGAGACAAGGTGGACAAAACGTACAGCTCTTAGTTTGGCTTCAAAGGTCTTTGATCCTCTTGGATTCCTGGCTCCATTTGTGATAAAGTCAAAAATTTGGTTTCAGAGCCTCTGGGAAATTGGACTTGGTTGGGACCAAGAGTTACCTGATCATATGGTGGTAAGGTGGAAATATTGGTTCAAAGAATTGGCACATCTTGGAGACATTGAAATCCCAAGATGGTACTTTGGAGAGTTGAACAAGTCCAGACAATTTGGAGCTGCACATCTTTTGTGATGCAAGTGAGAAGCCTATGCAACTTGTTTATATTAGAGGCACATTGCAAGAGGAAGTAAGTTGCAGGTTGGTTGCTGCAAAGAGTAGAGTAGCACCTTTGAAAAGGCTTTCTGTTCCAAGGTTGGAATTGATGGGTGCCGTTATTGCTAGTCGGCTTACAGTTACAGTGCAAAAGTCTTTGGCCCTCTATGAAATTCCAAGCTATTATTGGACAGACTCCACTATAGTTTGGCACTGGTTAAGAAGTCAGGCAAGGAAATGGAAACCATTTGTTGCAATAGGGTGGAGAAAATTCAAGCGCACACAGATCCCAAGCAATGGAAGCATTGTCCAGGCATCCAAAACCCGCTGATTTACCAACACGAGGAATTTCAGTGAAAGATCTTTCACAGTCAAGTTTGTGGTGGAATGGGCCAGAGTGGCTAAAACTTGGAAGTGAAAACTGGCCTTCTAATCAGCCTATTGTAGGAGAATGCCAGGCTGAAGAAGCATGGGTGAGTGAGGTGAGAAAATGCGCTGTGAACAGTTGTCAAGTTATGCAGCAGGACCCCATATTGAGGCTTGAGGACATTAGCAGTCTGAAAAGATTGTTAAGAGTGACAGCATGGGTATATAGATTTACCAACAACATTAAGGGAGAAACAAGAAGGGAAGGAATTCTGAGCAGGTATGAGATTCAGCAAGCCAGAAAATACTGGGTGGTATATGTGCAGAAGGAAAATTTGGTGAAGAGAGGGAATTGCTCACCAGCCATCCATTACAGGTTCTACCAAACAATTCTGCTCTGAAGGGTTTGATGTGTTTTTAGATCAGGATTTATTGAGAGTAGGAGTAGACTACAGTTTTCTGGGCTTCCAGAGGAGAAAAGACATCCAATTTTGCTACCTTCTGGGGGGCACTTTGTGGACCTTTTGATCCTGGATACTCATCATAAGCTGTTACATGCTGGAGTTAGAGAAGTGATATAGAGATCAGACAACAGTTTTGGATTCCCAAAATTATACAAGTAGAAAAAAGGTCTTGCATAAATGTGTGGTTTGTAAGCGTTGGAGTGCAAAGCCTTATTATGAAAAGGTGGCTCCACTTCCAAGAGAACGGTGTGTCTATACTGCCCCATTTGATGTAGTGGGAGTAGACTTTGCAGGTCCAGTCTATGTGTATGAGCAAGGGGAGTCTAAAAAGGTTATATATGTCTTTTCACCTGTGCTACCACCAGAGCAATCCATTTGGAGTTGGTAAGCAATTTAAGTAGTGATGTATTTCTTTTGGCCTTTAAAAGGTTTGTGAACAGAAGGGGTTTCCCAAATAAAATCATATCGGATAATGCAAAAACCTTCAAAAAAGGCTGCAAAGGAACTCCAAGAAATTGGTCCTTGCTAAAAGAGGAAGGATTCCAATCCTACTTTTCACACCAAGGGGTACAGTGGGAGTTTATTGTTGAGAGAGCACCATGGTGGGGTGGATTTTGGGAAAGGCTAGTGAGAAGTGTAAAGTGTCCATTAAAGAAACTTTTAGCTAATGCTCATTTGAGCAAAGAAGAATTCTCTACTGTTTTATGTGAAGTAGAAGCAATGGTGAACAGTAGGCCTATCACTTTTGTTTACAACAGTATGCAGGATGCAGAGCCATTGACACCAAATCATTTTCTTTGTGGTAAACGATTAACATCAAGCCCCAGTGTGCCAGAAGACTTGCAGCCTATCCAGAGCACTCAAGGAGAGTTAACCAGACGGTTCAGGTACCGCTTTTGTGAAAGCGTTTTGGGAACTTGAATCTATTGGCATAAAGGACAAACAGGCAAGTACAGTGAACAATGATGTTTTAGAGCAATTTGAAAAAGGGATTGGGTTTAGAGATGGTTGCTATGAAGTTGGCCTACCATGGAAGGATTCTTGGAAACCCGGTTCAAACCTTCAGCTAGCTAATCGGAGGTTGGAGACTTCATTGTACAGGCTAAGAAAAAATGAGGAGTTGTTAATTGAATACAATGAGGCCATCCTAAGTTATGTAAGGGAGGGCTATGCTGAAAGGGTGCAAGGTGAGCTGGTGAGCCAGGAGGCACATTATCTGCCACACCATGCAGTGGTACGGCGAGACAAAACTACCACCAAACTGAGGGTAGTTTTTTGATGGCTCAGCCAAGGACAAAGGTGGTGTGTCCTTGAATGACTGTTTGGATGCTGGGCCAAATTTAAATGCAGATTTATTTTCCTTGTTACTGAGATTCAGGTTTGGTAGAGTAGCATTGACTGCAGATGTGAAGCAAGCCTTTTTGCGGATAAAGTTAAAACCAGAGGACAGAGATGCAGTAAGGTATCTGTGGGTGGATACGAAAGACTTGTTGGAAAATGAACCTAAGGTTCAAGCATATAGAATGAAGTCAGTGTTGTTTGGCCTCAGCTCTAGTCCATTTCTGTTGGCAGCTACTATGCAGTACCATTTTAAGAAATATTCTGAAGTCTATCCTAACACTATTGAACACATAAGGAAAAATTTTTATGTTGATGATTTGCTGTGTTCCGTGGATAATACAGAAATGGCTAAACAGATATTCATGGAGGCTAGAGCTATAATGAGGGAGGCTGGCATGGAGCTTAGAAAATGGCAGACCACTCATTCGCAATTACAAGAGTTTATGAGTCATTCCTGTGTAGTACCTGATGCAGCAGAAAGTATTGAGGATTCTGGTATTAAGGAGTTGTGGGCAATAGACGCAAAGGTGCTAGGCATTGTTTGGCAGCAAGATGATGATTTGTTTACCTTCAATGGGAAATCTTTAGTAGAGCTGGCTGAGAATGAGACAAGGTGGACAAAACGTACAGCTCTTAGTTTGGCTTCAAAGGTCTTTGATCCTCTTGGATTCCTGGCTCCATTTGTGATAAAGTCAAAAATTTGGTTTCAGAGCCTCTGGGAAATTGGACTTGGTTGGGACCAAGAGTTGCCTGATCATATGGTGGTAAGGTGGAAATATTGGTTCAAAGAATTGGCACATCTTGGAGACATTGAAATCCCAAGATGGTACTTTGGAGAGTTGAACCAGAGTCCAGACAATTTGGAGCTGCACATCTTTTGTGATGCAAGTGAGAAAGCCTATGCAACTTGTATTTATATTAGAGGCACATTGCAAGAGGAAGTAAGTTGCAGGTTGGTTGCTGCAAAGAGTAGAGTAGCACCTTTGAAAAGGCTTTCTGTTCCAAGGTTGGAATTGATGGGTGCCGTTATTGCTAGTCGGCTTACAGTTACAGTGCAAAAGTCTTTGGCCCTCTATGAAATTCCAAGCTATTATTGGACAGACTCCACTATAGTTTGGCACTGGTTAAGAAGTCAGGCAAGGAAATGGAAACCATTTGTTGCCAATAGGGTGGAGAAAATTCAAGCGCACACAGATCCCAAGCAATGGAAGCATTGTCCAGGCATCCAAAACCCCGCTGATTTACCAACACGAGGAATTTCAGTGAAAGATCTTTCACAGTCAAGTTTGTGGTGGAATGGGCCAGAGTGGCTAAAACTTGGAAGTGAAAACTGGCCTTCTAATCAGCCTATTGTAGGAGAATGCCAGGCTGAAGAAGCATGGGTGAGTGAGGTGAGAAAATGCGCTGTGAACAGTTGTCAAGTTATGCAGCAGGACCCCATATTGAGGCTTGAGGACATTAGCAGTCTGAAAAGATTGTTAAGAGTGACAGCATGGGTATATAGATTTACCAACAACATTAAGGGAAAACAAGAAGGGAAGGAATTCTGAGCAGGTATGAGATTCAGCAAGCCAGAAAATACTGGGTGGTATATGTGCAGAAGGAAAAATTTGGTGAAGAGAGGAATTGCTCACCAGCCATCATTACAGGTTCTACCAACACATTCTGCTCTGAAGGGTTTGGATGTGTTTTTAGATCAGGATTTATTGAGAGTAGGAGGTAGACTACAGTTTTCTGGGCTTCCAGAGGAGAAAAGACATCCAATTTTGCTACCTTCTGGGGGGCACTTTGTGGACCTTTTGATCCTGGATACTCATCATAAGCTGTTACATGCTGGAGTTAGAGAAGTGATAATAGAGATCAGACAACAGTTTTGGATTCCCAAAATTATACAAGTAGTAAAAAAGGTCTTGCATAAATGTGTGGTTTGTAAGCGTTGGAGTGCAAAGCCTTATTATGAAAAGGTGGCTCCACTTCCAAGAGAACGGTGTGTCTATACTGCCCCATTTGATTAGTGGGAGTAGACTTTGCAGGTCCAGTCTATGTGTATGAGCAGGGGAGTCTAACAAAGGTTATATATGTCTTTTCACCTGTGCTACCACCAGAGCAATCCATTTGGAGTTGGTAAGCAATTTAAGTAGTGATGTATTTCTTTTGGCCTTTAAAAGGTTTGTGAACAGAAGGGGTTTCCCAAATAAAATCATATCGGATAATGCAAAAACCTTCAAAAGGCTGCAAAGGAACTCCAAGAAATTTGGTCCTTGCTAAAAGAGGAAGGATTCCCAATCCTACTTTTCACACCAAGGGGTACAGTGGGAGTTTATTGTTGAGAGAGCACCATGGTGGGGTGGATTTTGGGAAAGGCTAGTGAGAATGTAAAGTGTCCATTAAAGAAACTTTTGCTAATGCTCATTTGAGCAAAGAAGAATTCTCTACTGTTTTATGTGAAGTAGAAGCAATGGTGAACAGTAGGCCTATCACTTTGTTTACAACAGTATGCAGGATGCAGAGCCATTGACCCAAATCATTTTCTTGTGTGGTAAACGATTAACATCAAAGCCCCAGTGTGCCAGAAGACTTGCAGCCTATCCAGAGCACTCAAGGAGAGTTAACCAACGGTTCAGGTACCGCTTTTGTGAAAGCGTTTTTGGAACTTGAATCTATTGGCATAAAGGACAAACAGGCAGTACAGTGAACAATGATGTTTTAGAGCAATTTGAAAAAGGGATTGGGTTTAGAGATGGTTGCTATGAAGTTGGCCTACCATGGAAGGATTCTTGGAAACCCGGTTCAAACCTTCAGCTAGCTAATCGGAGGTTGGAGACTTCATTGTACAGGCTAAGAAAAAATGAGGAGTTGTTAATTGAATACAATGAGGCCATCCTAAGTTATGTAAGGAGGGCTATGCTGAAAGGGTGCAAGGTGAGCTGGTGAGCCAGGAGGCACATTATCTGCCACACATGCAGTGGTACGGCGAGACAAAACTACCACCAAACTGAGGGTAGTTTTTGATGGCTCAGCCAAGGACAAAGGTGGTGTGTCCTTGAATGACTGTTTGGATGCTGGCCAAATTAAATGCAGATTTATTTTCCTTGTTACTGAGATTCAGGTTTGGTAGAGTAGCATTGACTGCAGATGTGAAGCAAGCCTTTTTGCGGATAAAGTTAAAACAGAGGACAGAGATGCAGTAAGGTATCTGTGGGTGGATACGAAAGACTTGTTGGAAAATGAACCTAAGGTTCAAGCATATAGAATGAAGTCAGTGTTGTTTGGCCTCAGCTCTAGTCCATTTCTGTTGGCAGCTACTATGCAGTACCATTTTAAGAAATATTCTGAAGTCTATCCTAACACTATTGAACACATAAGGAAAAATTTTTATGTTGATGATTTGCTGTGTTCCGTGGATAATACAGAAATGGCTAAACAGATATTCATGGAGGCTAGAGCTATAATGAGGGAGGCTGGCATGGAGCTTAGAAAATGGCAGACCACTCATTCGCAATTACAAGAGTTTATGAGTCATTCCTGTGTAGTACCTGATGCGCAGAAAGTATTGAGGATTCTGGTATTAAGGAGTTGTGGGCAATAGACGCAAAGGTGCTAGGCATTGTTTGGCAGCAAGATGATGATTTGTTTTACCTTCAATGGAAATCTTTAGTAGAGCTGGCTGAGAATGAGACAAGGTGGACAAAA
This sequence comes from Bathynomus jamesi, assembly GCA_023014485.1. Lineage (NCBI taxonomy): Eukaryota > Metazoa > Arthropoda > Malacostraca > Isopoda > Cirolanidae > Bathynomus > Bathynomus jamesi. The sequence goes on from JAJOZX010010383.1 coordinate 128,328, forward strand.
CGTACAGCTCTTAGTTTGCTTCAAAGGTCTTTGATCCTCTTGGATTCCTGGCTCCATTTGTGATAAAGTCAAAATTTGGTTTCAGAGCCTCTGGGAAATTGGACTTGGTTGGGACCAAGAGTTTGCCTGATCATATGGTGGTAAGGTGGAAATATTGGTTCAAAGAATTGGCACATCTTGGAGACATTGAAATCCCAAGATGGTACTTTGGAGAGTTGAACCAGAGTCCAGACAATTTGGAGCTGCACATCTTTTGTGATGCAAGTGAGAAAGCTATGCAACTTGTATTTATATTAGAGGCACATTGCAAGAGGAATAAGTTGCAGGTTGGTTGCTGCAAAGAGTAGAGTAGCACCTTTGAAAAGGCTTTCTGTTCCAAGGTTGGAATTGATGGTGCCGTTTATTGCTAGTCGGCTTACAGTTACAGTGCAAAAGTCTTTGGCCCTCTATGAAATTCCAAGCTATTATTGGACAGACTCCACTATAGTTTGGCACTGGTTAAGAAGTCAGGCAAGGAAATGGAACCATTTGTTGCCAATAGGGTGAGAAAATTCAAGCGCACACAGATCCCAAGCATGGAAGCATTGTCCAGGCATCCAAAACCCCGCTGATTTACCAACACGAGAATTTCAGTGAAAGATCTTTCACAGTCAAGTTTGTGGTGGAATGGCCAGAGTGGCTAAAACTTGGAAGTGAAAACTGGCCTTCTAATCAGCCTATTGTAGGAGAATGCCAGGCTGAAGAAGCATGGGTGAGTGAGGTGAGAAAATGCGCTGTGAACAGTTGTCAAGTTATGCAGCAGGACCCCATATTGAGGCTTGAGACATTAGCAGTCTGAAAAGATTGTTAAGAGTGACAGCATGGTATATAGATTTACCAACAACATTAAGGGAGAAACAAGAAGGGAAGGAATTCTGAGCAGGTATGAGATTCAGCAAGCCAGAAAATACTGGGTGGTATATGTGCAGAAGGAAAAATTTGGTGAAGAGAGGGAATTGCTCACCAGCCATCCATTACAGGTTCTACCAACACATTCTGCTCTGAAGGGTTTGGATGTGTTTTTAGATCAGGATTTATTGAGAGTAGGAGGTATACTACAGTTTTCTGGGCTTCCAGAGGAGAAAAGACATCCAATTTTGCTACCTTCTGGGGGGCACTTTGTGGACCTTTTGATCCTGGGATACTCATCATAAGCTGTTACATGCTGGAGTTAGAGAAGTGATAATAGAGATCAGACAACATTTGATTCCCAAAATTATACAAGTAGTAAAAAGGTCTTGCATAAATGTGTGGTTTGTAAGCGTTGGAGTGCAAAGCCTTATTATGAAAAAGGTGGCTCCACTTCCAAGAGAACGGTGTGTCTATACTGCCCCATTTGATGTAGTGGGAGTAGACTTTGCAGGTCCAGTCTATGTGTTGAGCAAGGGGAGTCTAACAAAGGTTATATAGTGTCTTTTCACCTGTCTACACCAGAGCAATCCATTTGGAGTTGGTAAGCAATTAAGTAGTGATGTATGTCTTTTGGCCTTTAAAAGGTTTGTGAACAGAAGTGTTTCCCAAATAAATCATATCGGATAATGCAAAAACCTTCAAAAAGGCTGCAAAGGAACTCCAAGAAATTTGGTCCTTGCTAAAAGAGGAAGGATTCCCAATCCTACTTTTCACACCAAGGGGTACAGTGGGAGTTTATTGTTGAGAGAGCACCATGGTGGGGTGGATTTTTGGGAAAGGCTAGTGAGAAGTGTAAAGTGTCCATTAAAGAAACTTTTAGCTAATGCTCATTTGAGCAAAGAAGAATTCTCTACTGTTTTATGTGAAGTAGAAGCAATGGTGAACAGTAGGCCTATCACTTTTGTTTACAACAGTATGCAGGATGCAGAGCCATTGACACCAAATCATTTTCTTTGGTAAACGATTAACATCAAGCCCCAGTGTGCCAGAAGACTTGCAGCCTATCCAGAGCACTCAAGGAGAGTTAACCAGACGGTTCAGGTACCGCTTTTGTGAAAGCGTTTTGGGAACTTGAATCTATTGGCATAAAGGACAAACAGGCACGTACAGTGAACAATGATGTTTTTAGAGCAATTTGAAAAAGGGATTGGGTTTAGAGATGGTTGCTATGAAGTTGGCCTACCATGGAAGATTCTTGGAAACCCGGTTCAAACCTTCAGCTACTAATCGGAGGTTGGAGACTTCATTGTACAGGCTAGAAAAAATGAGGATTGTTAATTGAATACAATGAGGCCATCCTAAGTTTATGTAAGGGAGGGCTATGCTGAAAGGGTGCAAGGTGAGCTGGTGAGCAGGAGGCACATTATCTGCCCACCATGCAGTGTACGGCGAGACAAAACTACCACCAAACTGAGGGTAGTTTTTGATGGCTCAGCCAAGGACAAAGGTGGTGTGTCCTTGAATGACTGTTTGGATGCTGGGCCAAATTTAAATGCAGATTTATTTTCCTTGTTACTGAGATTCAGGTTTGGTAGAGTAGCATTGACTGCAGATGTGAAGCAAGCCTTTTTGCGGATAAAGTTAAAACCAGAGGACAGAGATGCAGTAAGGTATCTGTGGGTGGATACGAAAGACTTGTTGGCAAAATGAACTAAGGTTCAAGCATATAGAATGAAGTCAGTGTTGTTTGGCCTCAGCTCTAGTCCATTTCTGTTGGCAGCTACTATGCAGTACCATTTTAAGAAATATTCTGAGTCCTATCCTAACACTATTGAACACATAAGGAAAAATTTTTATGTTGATGATTTGCTGTGTTCCGTGGATAATACAGAAATGGCTAAACAGATATTCATGGAGGCTAGAGCTATAATGAGGGAGGCTGCATGGAGCTTAGAAAATGGCAGCCCACTCATTCGCAATTACAAGAGTTTATGAGTCATTCCTGTGTAGTACCTGATGCAGCAGAAAGTATTTGAGGATTCTGGTATTAAGGAGTTGTGGGCAATAGACGCAAAGGTGCTAGGCATTGTTTGGCAGCAAGATGATGATTTGTTTACCTTCAATGGGAAATCTTTAGTAGAGCTGGCTGAGAATGAGAACAAGGTGGACAAAACGTACAGCTCTTAGTTTGGCTTCAAAGGTCTTTGATCCTCTTGGATTCTGGCTCCATTTGTGATAAAGTCAAAAAATTTGGTTTCAGAGCCTCTGGGAAATTGGACTTGGTTGGGACCAAGAGTTGCCTGATCATATGGTGTAAGGTGGAAATATTGGTTCAAAGAATTGGCACATCTTGGACATTGAAATCCCAAGATGGTACTTTGGAGAGTTGAACCAGAGTCCAGACAATTTGGAGCTGCACATCTTTTGTGTGCAAGTGAGAAAGCCTATGCAACTTGTATTTATATTAGAGGCACATTGCAGAGGAAGTAAGTTGCAGGTTGGTTGCTGCAAAGAGTAGAGTAGCACCTTTGAAAAGGCTTTCTGTTCCAAGGTTGAATTGATGGGTGCCGTTATTGCTAGTCGGCTTACAGT